>MUZC01002718.1:518499-545811 GCA_002072015.1 Radix auricularia
GTCACAAACATCGGGTTGTCTGCAGTCACAAACATCGGGTTGTCTGCCGTCACAAACATCGGGTTGTCTGCAGTCACAAACATCGGGTTGTCTGCCGTCACAAACATCGGGTTGTCTGCAGTCACACACAGTATAATATTTGCCGTATCTGCTTGAGGCGGCCGAGTCTTGTATTGATGTACATCAATACTCTCTCTCCAGATTTATTCTGTTTACCAAACTCAACTAAGTTGTTCTGGTGGTATTAAACGGGAGGGAGGACATCCGCCCCACCCCCAGCCTCTCGGACCAGTATCGTTACCCCTCACCCTCCCAGCATCTCGGACCAGTATCGTTAGTCCTCACTGTAAATCAGGGACCACACACCCGGGGTTATCTTCTCTTATCTCACTCGTATATATCCGGTGACTTCTTCAGAGCGGACAGCTGCTGTCTGAGTGCCATAGTGACCAAGTATATACTATCTCACCTGGCTTGTCATTGCCACTTTCTGGGTATTTACCATAGTGACCAAGTATATACTATCGCACCTGGCTTGTCATTGCCACTTTCTGGGTATTTACCATAGTGACGAAGTAAACTATTGCACCTGGTGTACATGGCCAATGTTTAAGAGAGATTATATCAGCATGTGTAGATCAAGGGGTATCTGCAAATTACCCTTTAAAATTAATTATTGTCATCCTGTCTATTTTTGATAGTATTGTTATCACGAGTGTTTTCAGCTTGAAATCTAACCACAGATAGCGTATATTTGAGAGTAGGCTACTTATATAAACAGCACAAGTGCACGGCCATGGGAAAGTTCCCAATTTTTGACTCTCAGCTTTATTACTGCAGCTGATGGCAATATCTGGTGTCGATCGGTTGTTAGTTATGAATTGTGTCCCTTGTTTCTCACACTGTTAAAAAAGAACGGATCTGTGAACGCTGTAACGGAAAATCACGCACAACCCCCTCACATACAATCACTTCACACACAGCCCCCTCACACACAACCCCCTCACACACAACCCCGTTACACATAACTCCTAACCCAGAATCACTCACGCGTAACCACTTAAAAAAAAACCCTAAGACTTTATCTTACATAACATTTAGAAAATGTAAACAATATTTGAGCATATCAGTTTTGAAGTTTTATTAAAAAAACAATATTTAATTTTAAAATAACTTGTAAAGATCATTTAATTATTCAACAATGCACGATCAACCACCGTTGACGAAAACATAATTTAGCTTATTGGGTCAAAATTAAGTGCTGTAATGGGGTATTGTTTGGGCATTTCTTCTTCAGTTCCGGTTATGGCATGCAGCATCATTCGCACGCTTCCCTAAAAGCCATGCCCGTAGGGTACGTTTATCTAAATTTAATTCCTACAAAAACACACATCAGAAATGTCTCCTGTGAATGCCGTTAAAATAGTTTCATCTGAGCAAGGAGGGTTATGACGACGGCGCGAAGGGTGCCTCAGCCTGGAGATAAGATCTGATTGCCTTCTGCCATCCAGCTAGTGGGGGTAGATAGTGCTAGCGGTTTATGTTTGCTTGCAGGGACAGGCGACCCTTTGCTACTGATTTCTCTTGATTCTTTTGCTCTAATTTTCCACATCCGCACTCGTCATTTCGCACGTACTCCCCAGCAGACGATCACATCAGAATTTTGATATCTCGTGCGGGGGAGGATAAACATCAACCCGGAAGAGAAGACAGGGTGGGGAATATTGAAAAAAAAATATGTAAGCATTACATGATGTCATTTATTTAGCCTTTTGCGGCATGGCAAGAAAATTTTAAAATTCAAGTAGATTTAAAAAGGGAAAAAAAGAGATGAATATTTATTTATTTTTTCATTTACTTGTCGTTTATTTAAATATAATATTACAAACTTTTAACTTTAAAATGTTTAAAGCTACATATTTATATTGCAGACTAAATTAAACCCAAACACAAGTAACACACATGACACTCTTAGTCAGGACTGAACTTCCTCAAATAATAACAATTACTAAAAAAAATATAACATTTAAGATCAGCACGATATTATAATTTTTTTTATTGAGTAGTGAGTAGTGGAAAGATGACAATATAAACAGGACTAAGGGCAAAAACTTAAGAGCTAAGGTCTTAGATACCGCTGCTACAAACTGTGAATAATATACCATTATTGCTCATGAATATTTTTCAGAGTCCAGTTGTGTCGTCCAAAACATGCCTACAGTTTGAGAATCCCTACATTAACACATTTTATCCAGTTCCCTTGTTTACCCTACGTGAGTGACGTATTCTACGTGTTTGCGGCATACGTCACCAACCACCCAAAACTTCCTGTCTCGCCTGTAGTACCGTTGAAATCTCGCCCAGAGATCTGTGATTTAACGTAGCCCTGTCAAACAATCCCCGTAGATTGTTCCACGGTGTTTTTGTGTCGGTTGTTTGAGGAACGCCACTATCTGTTAAATTATAGGACAACAAAAGAGCAACCAGTTCATCTCGTGGGTCGCGTTGTTTCACCCAAATGGCCTGGGTCATGTTTCCCTGCACAGTGTTAGGGTTTTGACTTCTTGACGCATCCACACCAATAGTCGAATCTCTCCACTACGTGACTGTACAGCCCTAATAGTCTAATGCTCCATCACCTGACCGTACAGCCCCAATAGTCTAATTCTTCATCACGAGACTGTACAGCCCCAATAGTCGAATCTCTCCATCACCTGACTGTACAGCCCCATTAGTCGAATCTCTCCATGACCTGACTGTACAGCCCCAATGGTCGCATCTCTCCATGACCTGACTGTACAGCCCCAATAGTCGAATCTCTCCATGACCTGACTGTACAGCCCCATTAGTCGAATCTCTCCATGACCTGACCGTACATCCCCAATAGTCGAATCTCTCCATCACCGGACTGTACAGCCCCAATAGTCGAATCTCTCCACCACCTGACTGTACAGCCCCAATAGTCGAATCTCTCCATCACCTGACTGTACAGCGCCCCAATAGTCGAATCTCTCCATCACCTGACTGTACAGCCCAACAGTCGAATCTCTCCATCACCTGACTGTACAGCCCCAATAGTCGAATCTCTCCATCACCTGACTGTACAGCCCCATTAGTCGAATCTCTCCATGACCTGACTGTACAGGCCCAATGGTCGCATCTCTCCATGACCTGACTGTACAGCCCCAATAGTCGAATCTCTCCATGACCTGACTGTACAGCCCCAATGGTCGCATCTCTCCATCACCTGACTGTACAGCCCCAATAGTCGAATCTCTCCATTAAGATAGCACTGAAAGTTTTCGGAATTATCTGGAACACATACATTCCCAATACGTTACCGAAAATGGGAGTTTTTTTTCTTTACATGCAACCAATTTTAAATTAGGGTATCGTTAACATTTTGACATAACGAAAGGGAAAGGGTGCGTATCGTTAACATTTTGACGTAACGAAAGTGAAAGGGTGCATATCGTTAACATTTTGACATAACGAAAGGGAAAGGGTGCATATCGTTAACATTTTGACATAACGAAAGTGAAAGGGTGCATATCGTTAACAATTTGACATAACGAAAGGGAAAGGGTGCATATTGTTAACATTTTGACATAACGAAAGGGAAAGGGTGCATATCGTTAACATTTTGACATAACGAAAGGGAGAGGGGGCATATATCCCAAGGTGCTGAAGTACGGAGACTCTAAAATGAGACTTAGAACGTCATTATAATAATGGAACAATGGCAAATTAATTAAAAAATAATAATAAACTGGAGATCTATTTTAGTGTTGCAATATTAAGTTCGCGTATTTAAATTTTCTTCTTTAAATACTAATGTAAAATATAGAATTTGATTAATCGGGATGTGGGGATTAGTGGCATGGAAGATTTTATAGTTTGTCTCTGGGTAGAATATAACCTAACAGCGCCTGCGTTAAACACATGCTGACTGGTTAACTTTAGTTTAAGGCGTGCATTGTTCAATAATAAATGACAAATAAGCTTAATAATAAATTGCTTTTTTAAAAGCATAATTCTTGGCTCTTTATTTAAGCTCTAACAAGAGGCGTCACTAGGGTTGGTGTCACCCGGGGCGGTAGCTCCTTGTGTCACTCCGTCATGATTTAACCCATAGAACTAGTGCCAAATAAGGGGAATATATAGAATTTTACAGTCTGGTGTCACCCCCCTGATGGTGTCACCCGGGGCGGCCGCCCACACCGCACCCCCTAGCGACGCCACTGGCTCTAACTTTTTTATTTAGAATCGTCATCAATTGTTCTCTGCCCGTGCTGTGACCTGGGACATGTTTTTAGTTAAGTTATTGGAGACATCAAGCTCAAGTTTTAACGGTCGGGTTCCACTGTGACAACAGAGATGTTTGTCTTGTTGATGAAAAGATTCGTGTTCATTGTAAACAAAAAATAAATGATAAATGTCTGGGTTTTTTTTGGTTTGTTTTGTTTTTTTTAAATTGTGAAAACTCATGTGGCGAAACACAAACACTGTGCCAAATGACGAAACGAGGCAAAGATCACACTTCTTGAGATGGGTGTGAGAGCAACAAGATATCTAGTACCTAAAAAAATTGTCATTATTCTCCGTCCGTCTAACTCAATGTCTCACTTTTTTCTCTCCAGACATGTCTCTCTCCCTGCAATGAGAAGACTTTTTTTGTATGCATTCAGACCATGAATACATGTTGTTTACAGCAGATTCGTAGGTTAACGTAACCATGCCCAACTTTAACCATAACCTCCGCGTGAGTAGACGAAGTATTTCATTCATAAAATTCAACCTGACTTTGTTTTTTCTCCTTCCAGCCAGTTCTAAGTTACCGTCAGAGGATTAAAGCTGATTGCTGGACATTAGCAGACGATAACATCTCCCGATATACTTTACACAACAGACTTGCAGCGAGGAAAAACAGACATCTCAATTGTGTGTGTGGTCGCTCTATCCCCCCCCCCCCCCAAATAATTTGCGATAGCGATTGGCAAGAATTTCGCAGCAGAAATACTTTACACAAACGAGGCACTTGTGCCCTGTGTTATTAACTAATTTGGAACACATAACTTCGCCAATAGATTTGCGCTTCACTACTTTAGGCAAACCGGAAGCTGAATGGTAATTAGAGCGCGGCACCTTTTTATGGACATCCATTTGATTGCTCGTATGATGTGAACAGTTTATGTAGCATTATAAAAAAATATAACAACAATGAATAAATAGCTTATCCTGGCGTGTAATGACCCACTTTTGACGGGAACAATCCAATCCAGTTGCTGACCTCTCGAGAAAGGGCCTGACTGCCACCTGGACTCTCGTGTTCTAATACAACCAACGTTGTGGTCATTAAAAACCTGCCCCTTCCCCCCCCCCCAACGTTGTGGTCATTAAAAACCTTCCCCTTCCTCCCCCAACGTTCGCACTAATTAATCAGTCCAACATTGCCTAATTAGCCGCACGGCGCAAGTTCCACGACACACTGGCCTCTTAGGGTCAAGTACCTTCATCTGGAGTTTGGACCGCAACGCCATCCCTCGGTCAACGCCAGTCTAATTTCATGGGAATCGTTGTGCCAGTAGGTGGCGCTACACGGAGTCGTACGGAGTAAGAACTCAGTTGTCCACTCATTGGCGGTAACAGTAACTTGGGGTTCCATTGTGAGACTTTGCGATAACTTTCTATTGAGATGACGTCAGTGGAGTTCTTGGTGCGGCTGGTGATTTTTATGACGTCAGCAGCATGGATAAAGTCATCTCCCTTGCCAACAGGTGAGTTTGTGTGTTGAATTTAACTTTTGTTTTTAATAACTTCAAATCTTTTCAATCATACATTTATAATCACCGCAACGGAAAAAAGAAATTTAATTTTTAAAAAATATCTATTACTTACATAATCATGTCACACTTGTAATCAAAGTTGTTTCTGTGTTTTTTTGTAGTTACAGAAGTTGCGGCGTATTTCAAATTTAAATGCTTTCGAAAAGTAAGATATTCCTCTCCCGCATTATTTTCGAAGCTAAAATTCATGTGAATGTTATCCTAATAAATTCTTGAATATTTTATTAAACCCAAGGAAGCGCTGGTGAAAATTTCATTAGTAAAAATGCCCCATGTTTAAATGTGTAATGTTCTATATATAAAATAAATGCCCCATGTTTATGTGTGTAATGTTCTATATATAAAATAAATGCCCCATGTTTAAATGTGTAATGTTCTATATTTAAAATAAATGCTTTATGTTTATGTGTCTAATGTTCTATATATAAAATAAATGCCCCATGTTTACATGTGTAATGTTCTATATTTAAAATAAATGCTTTATGTTTATGTGTCTAATGTTCTATATATAAAATAAATGCCCCATGTTTATGTATCTAATGTTCTATATATAAAATAAATGCCCCATGTTTATGTATCTAATGTTCTATATATAAAATAAATGCCCCATGTTTATGTGTGTAATGTTCTATATATAAAATAAATGCCCCATGTTTATGTGTGTAATGTTCTATATATAAAATAAATGTTCCATGTTTATGTGTGTAATGTTCTATATATAAAATAAATCTTAATAGAGCCGTTTGTAATAATAAGATGCCCGATGACTTTTCCTGAAAACGTTAATATTTTTAAAAAATTAACTCGCTTCCTTCTCATTACCATTAACATCTCTGTACAAATCTTCAAAGTAGATAATTACTTTCTGCTTCGCCCTGTAGCTTCATGTTAAACCATGGCTTGTGAATCAATCATTATAGAATAGATATTTTTTATTTATTCATTTTGGGGTGGGGGGGAAATAACTAAAAACCTTAGAACTGTAACAAAAAATTATACGTCACTTTATGTTTCTATCGGAACAGTGGCGTAGCTAGGGGCGGTCCGAATTCAAAAGTTCCCTCGCCCCCCCCCTCAAAAGGGGGGGGCAAAGAAGTGTCCGAACATTTTTTACATCAAATATTACACCAGCTCCATGTATGCAGGGCCCCCAAAGAGACCAAGCCCCTCCACTACGGGGCTCCCAAATCCCTACAAATCCCTAGCTACGCCACTGTATCGCAACAATCAACAATCCGACCTCAGACAGTATGAAAGAGTTATCACTGTATTGTATGCGCACTGAGCTCTGCGCCTTGTCGTGTTCAGCACCGCACCAAACCTTGTGAAGTCTGTGGTCTCTGAAGTTGTGCTGTGCCCTGTGTTCCATATTTACAGAGGAGACGTTCTGTTGTGATTATTGCTAACATTAAAGAGGCGTTGTCTCAAACTTATGATACTGGGCGCAACACGAATTCTATAACATCATGCTCCCATGAGCAGTGGAGTAGCTACTTCTAGTGCTGCTGGGGGTTGGTGAGCGGCCCGAGTATTTTTCCGCCTTTCTTCAACAACAAAACTCGGTCGTTTATTGAAAAAGCCACTCCTACCCATTAAAATTACAGTGCTACCCTCCGACTCTACAGCCAAAAGCTGATTTTGTTTCTCTCCTTTGGTCCCCAGTGTTTTTTTTTCTTTCCTTAACAGTGCATTAACAGCTATGCAAGGAAACTAACGCACCCTTATATTATATAATGTACATTTGCTTTGTGTGTTTAATACTCAGACATGAGAGAAAAATATCTTATCATGAACTTATTATTTTAATAGGATGTCTTAGCGGCAGTTTATTACTTGATCTTTGAAACAGTTTATGACTTGATCTTTGAATCAGTTTATGACTTGATCTTTGAAACATTTTATGACTTGATCTTTGAAACAGTTTATGACTTGATCTTTGTTTGAAACAGTTTATGGCTTGATCTTTGTTTGAAACAGTTTATGGCTTGATCTTTGTTTGAAACAGTTTATGGCTTGATCTTTGTTTGAAACAGTTTATGGCTTGATCTTTGTTTGAAACAGTTTATGACTTGATCTTTGTTTGAAACAGTTTATGGCTTGATGACGTTACAAATGCAAGGATCACCGTAAAAGACAAAGTCTCTCCAGGCTTAGCGTGTTAATTAAATGATTGGAGAAAGGGTTGTCACACTGTTAAAAGATTTGTAACTACAAGTACAAGAAAAAATTCCATATTTTATTTCAAAGTGGCCATCTTCACTAAAATTCCGACAGCAGATTTCTGCTACAAATATGTAATCAAATATTGAAATATTGACGTATAAAATTATCACTTACAAGCTCTTTTTATGTCTTCTAGCATTTTTACGTTGTATGAACACTTGTATTTTTTGTCCTTGTTTTTATCCAAATATTTTTGTCTACCCAAACCCGCTCCCTTTAAACAACACACATAAACATAAACACGCATAAAAAATTCACTCATAAGCAAATACACATACAAACACACTCACATATTAGTCTTAAAGAAAATAAAAGAAAATTTACTTTTAAAAAAATTCATTTAGTTTTTAAACTTTGAAAAGGTTAATTTTTTTTTTGGTTATGTGACTGTGTGTTACATTGTAAGTTACAAGTAATTACAGTTGTTGATTCATTCTCTTTTAAGGACATGTGTCCCGAGATGTGCCTGTCTGCCAAAACACAATGAATCTCTTCATTTTCTGAAAACATAATGCGTTTAATAGGCAATCGGTTTTTTTTATTGAAACTTTTCTTCGGAGGATCCCAATTTCTTAACAACCTGCTGTGGGTTCAGGCTCAGGAATCAATTTGAGAACCTTCGCATGCTTTCCTAACAAATGATGTTGATTAATAATGTCATAACAAACCGGAAGTGTTGGGAGGGTCAAGTCTGGTACGGTCAAATTGGGCGTTAATGAAAGAGAGATATACAACTCAGACTAACATATTTTGTACATCTGCCCTACATTCAAACAACCACAAACATAAACCCTCTTAAATTGCTTCCCGTGATACTTCCCCTCATTCAACTTTCCATCGTATTCTGACCTCACTCTGGCCTTGACCCGACACGATAGAAAATTTGGGTTCATTTTAATTGCTTGTACTTTAACTGATCCGGGCAAAACTGATTGGAGTCCCGCACGTAGCCCATTGTTGGGTTAGACCAGAGTTACCTGTCTTGTAGATAGTGGTCAACAGCGCGACATACCTGTCCTCAAGTCTGACCCGTGGTCAGTCAACAGCACATATGTGCGCCCGAACCAAAACAGACAGCTAGTTGGTGAAGGACATGTGACGTAAAACATGGGCTTATATAAAAAAAAATAGTTTCCGTAACTGGTCACTTTATCGATTGCTTAATTACTCTATGTAAACTGAGCTCATTAAAACGAGGGTTATCCTTTTATTATGATCATTTTGTTAAGCTTTATTGTACATTTCTGCAAGCAGCTCCAATTTACGCGCTAATGTTTCGACTCTTTCATTCAGCCACTTGACTTCTAATCCTGCAACAAAGACTTTTTCTATGTTCAGAAAAGTATTTTCTTGGACACTTTTGAAGGTGTCCTTTTGGCTCTACTGGAAACGGTGGGCTGCGGGGTCCGTTACATTGTGAAATCAATGAATAAAGAATTTTTGTTTTCTCTTCTCCTTTCTGTTATCCATCAAAACATAATAATAAACATATCTTTACCCTTTTTTTGAACTAAATATAAACTTCTTTTTAATTATTATAAAAGTTAACACTGCGGATTAATCAAGTTTAGATCTCATTATCTTGCCCTAATCACTGTCAAAGTTTTCAATGTAAAACAAATGAAACACTGAAGCAATTTTTTGTTCGAGATACAATTTTGTAATAACTTCTCACCTTTTATGAGATTATTAAAGAGTTCGCGGGTATAAATCACCGACAAACCCCACCCACCACAGCCCAAATCAAATTTAAAAAAACAAACAAACAAAAACAAAAAACATCGCACCCAAACAAATTCTTTCACAGATTACAGTACGACTCTCGTTCCAGACCCCATGAACAAATGGTTTTTTTTTAAAAATTGTGTATTCTTTTTATCATTTATTTATATAATTAAAATGCCTTGCTGCTATTTTCAGAATTGCACTTTCTGTTTTAAAAGTTCTTTTTTATATATATAAAAAAATCTGGTAGGAACCTTGACCTCAATTTCAAAACCTAGGTGAAAAGACCTGAGAATCATTCAAACCCAAGAAATTTAAACAGAAATAATACAAATATTCATAGGGGATTTGTATCAGAATTTCAACAACAACAATTTTTTTTGCAATGATTAACCAAATAAGTTATTCGCCAATAAATGTATGGGGTGAAATATAACTCTTGGTGACGGTTTCGAAGATGCAGACGTCGACGTGTCGCTCATGTCTTCCTAATTGGCGGCTTCTAGAATCTAGAACTCACATCTAATCTCATCTAGAATCTAGAAATCAGATCAAATCTCATCTAGAATCTAGAACTCACATCTAATCTCGTCCAGACGAACAGATCGGGTCATGATGACCTGACTACTTGGTGTTGTATTGTCAGTCGTCGGTGTCTGGCCTGAGATCACGAGATGTTTCTCTCCGTCATTTAAAAGAGGAGAGGAAAATATTACAGCTAGGATTTCTTGAAATTGAATTATAATATTTTAAAATAATCTGACACTTGAAAAAATATTGATTTTTTAAAACAAAAATAATTTAAAAATAAAAACAACGTTATGATATATTTTTGTTAAATAATTATCATCATATGATTTAATCTTCACTCAAGAGTCTTGTCAGCATGTATCACATTCATTGTGAGCTGTAACAAAGTCGTTCATTCCAGTCATTGAGAGCTGTAACAAAGTCGTTCTTCTAAACATCAGTCGTTCACGCCACAAGCAATACATGCCCTAACTAAGCCATTAATAAGGCACAGTTACCTGCAAGTAGACCCGGGGTTTACAAACTGTGTCCCGCGGGCCAGATACAGCCCGCGAGGCCCTCTTATCCGGCTCCTAGAGACCATTCAATCTACAGGGTACTTCATTTCTAAAACCGGAAAACGTCATAGCTCATTTCGTAGTGTTCTTTTTTTAGATTACATTTTAGGGAAACAAAGTTTTGAGGCATAAATACAGTCAAATCACTATGTTCTCAAAATTGTTAGCTTAAAATTACGAAATTGTTATTTATTTTGCAAGTCCCATAAGATGTCTTAAATTAACTAAGAATTAAAAATTAGCTGCTGAGATCAATCATTCTCAATATGCCTCCATTCACGTATTGACTCGTATCTTTTATTATTTTTTTTAATGAATTTGTCCTTACAAAAGATAAATTTAGATAAAATATTTCTATTAATATATTTCCGCCATATTGTGAACATGCGTATAGAAAAGAAAATATTTTTACCTTAACTTAACCACAAAACTTTGTAGTTGGGGATTAGTATTCGACCCCTAAACTGTTTGACAGTTAATGCGGCCCTCCGGCAGAAAAGTTTGGAGACCCCTTCAGTAGACCATGAATTTAATACACTCTGAAGTATATCACAAGAAACTGAAAAGGGCATGTAGCCTATAATATAACATGCACACGCATGTATAGTATAGAACATTTACTCTTTGAAAATGACCGTAGATCATGTAAAAATACACTCGTACAAATAAAATATTATTATACTCTACCCATCGAATAATGGATTGCCAGTAGACTATAATGCAACAAAAACACAAGTGCATTATATGACAGAATAGGGTCATAGACTACAGGCACTACTTTAGACAATGCGTCAAAGTGCGAACATGGCCATACATTTAAAACAACATGGGTATAGGGTTCAAATTGTATAAACCATGTTTAGAGCTAACGTACAGTCCTGTGCTGGGCTATAATGATTTGAGATGCCACAAGACCAATTCATTTATAACCGTCATACTGTCATCGATTAAAAATAAGCATCCAGCGATGGCAGGTTACATTTTTAAGACCTGCATTCCACCAAGCCCCGGTCATTTGTGCCAAAGTCTGATTGTGCCAAGGTCTGATTGTGCCAAGGTCTGATTGTGCCAAGGTCTGATTGTGCCAAGGTCTGATTGTGCCAAGGTCTGTTTGTGCCAGTTCTCATTGTGCCATGGTCTCATTGTGCCAACGTCCGATTGTGCCAAGGTCTCAGTGTGCCAAGGTCTCATTGTGCCAAGGTCTCATTGTGCCAAGGTCTGATTGTGCCAAGGTCTGATTGTGCCAAGGTCTGATTGTGCCAAGGTCTGATTTTGCCAAGGTCTGATTGTGCCAAGGTCTGATTGTGCCAAGGTCTGATTGTGCCAAGGTCTGATTGTGCCAAGGTCTCATTGTGCCAGGTCTCATTGTGCCATGGTCTCATTGTGCCAACGTCCGATTGTGCCAAGGTCTCAGTGTGCCAAGGTCTCATTGTGCCATGGTCTCATTGTGCCAAGGTCCCACTGCTTGCTGTGCCAAACAACTTCTGTTTCCTTGCACCAAAAACCTTTCTGTTGGATGTTCCAATGCTCCTCGGCTTAATGTTCCAAGGCTCCTCGGCTTAATGTTCCAATGCTCTCGGCTTAATGTTCCAATACTCCTCGGGTTAATGTTCCAAGGCTCTGTGGTTTGGCTGTGCAAGGGCCACGCTCGGTTTTACGATTTTGTCATAATTTTACAGATAAGCTCATGTTACAGAGTGCTGACAAAATTGAACAAAAAATCATGTCAATTTTTTTTTTCAAATGAACTTTGAAACTGTGTGAGAAGTTCTTGCTCAAACAAACATCCAAACTGTGAGAGAAGTTCTTGCTCAAACAAACATCCAAACTGTGAGAGAAGTTCTTGCTCAAACAAACATCCAAACCACAACAAGATCCTAACTCTGTCATGGATGCCGAAGCCATATCTCTCTCTCTCTCTCTCTCTCTCTCTCTCTCTCTCTCTCTCTCTCTCTCTCTCTTTCTCTCTCTCTCTCTTTTATTTAAAAGGAGACACCATTTTTTTTCTTGTGTTGTAAACATAACACTTAGAACCTTCGACCCCCCGCCCATCCTCTCCCAGGCAGTGTAGAAACACGGCCATAAATCCCCTTCTCTTGCACATTATCTCAGTATCCGTGATTTCTCTCACTGACAGAACAATGGCGGCTCTATTAAAGCAAGGCAGTTCCCTGTCACTGCAGCCCTTTATTTTAACCCTTCCCGTCCTATCTCATCAAGTACGTTTCAGGGTTTCCCTATCTCACGACGTCATAGTTTGATGGCGCTCCCTTTGGATATGATGAAGAGCAAACACCCCTCCCCCCCCCCCCATACATATATCGGAGCTTATGCCCTTTAAAACTAGATTAATTTTTTTGTAAGGAAACTTTAGTGAAACAAACCCTTCGCGGCGGGTCCAATAATGTTTATCGCCACATTTCTCCATGCGGTTGAGTGGTAGAGCAGTAATATGACCAAGAGGTGTGATATTTATTGTGTGTCTGCGTGTTTTTGAGGGAAAGAATAGAGACGCCTAGGTTACAGAACATTTCTGTTAATGTTATATAGAATTCTTACTACAAAAACTTGATCAAGTTATGGGAATCCTCGTAGATCTAATATAAAACTTTCTTTGAAACAAAAACGATTTGTGAAAACGTGTTTTATTTGTTTATTTTATCTGCTGGAGTTTCGTTAAATGAGTTTTCCAGTAAGAAGAGAAAGCAAAACAAAGCGAATATAGTTTAAATGACTCATCGTTTGCACAAGCTAAATATGCATAAATAATTATAAAAAGCCATAAGACCTAACGGAAACAGTTTGCAAGAGAACGAAAAGAAGTTGGATGAAATTGTATGCTAGGTTGTTACCTTTTGTGTGCATTAACGTTTGTGTCCGTGTATGTGTGTTTCTTTGTTTGTTTTAGAAATTCATATTTATTTTAGCTTGCCCACTGTTTAAAAAAAGTTTTAACAAAAAGTAAATGATAAACTACTTATTTCTCATAAGAGATTGACAACTAAAAGACCAATACACAAAGACGCCTTTGAAATGTCCTCTTTTAAGCACCCCATTTTTTTATTGGGCTCCCCCCCCCCCCTCAATAACATTTTCTTGTCCCTGCTCTGTATAATTCCATTCGAAACTTTAAAATCTCCGCAGCCTCCACTTCATAGACTTTTTTTAAAATGTGTTTGAAACTTTCTGCACTTATCCTACTCCCCCCCCCCTTTTCATAGCTTATTCGGCAATACCCATGTATATTATTTGTTATATGTCGTTTTGGCCATTTGCACGAAACAAAAAGCTTCGTGTTGGCTTGTGACGCGCTTCCTGAAGATGGGCAAGGGAGATAACTTGCTGGGTTTCGCTAACAAGCGCCAGTTGTAGACACTGGATTAGCATTATTTCATTGCAGGAAAAAAAAAAGATTCATTAAAAATATATATAACTAGATCTACATATATAAACTAGATCATATTTGTGTACCTCTTTGACGCAGTCAATGTTTTAGACATCAGAGCTGACTATCACAGTCAGAAACGTAGTCATATGTTTTGGGAATTCACGTGTTCCAAAGACAACGTTTTCTTTTTTTATTCAAAAAAAAAAAAAAGAATGGCCTTATTCCATCTTTAGGAATCGTTATCCCTTTATGATTTATGCTACTTCAACCAAATCCCTTACATTGTTATCTTCCAGTGGCGGAACAAATTTTACACAGAATAGTCTCGATACGCCTCTGCTGTCGATTTGATTCATCATCTTAAAAGATTAGCTTTACGTACGTAAACTGTGATATTCCAATGAAGTTAAATTAAAACAGAAACAAAAGTTGTGGTAGCAGATACTTTTACATGTTAGCCATGAATATTGTGCAGGCATTTACAAGTCAGCAGAAACTGTTGGAGCCGAGTGACCAGGTTTTTTCAGGTCAGCTGTAAATATTGGAGCAGTGGCCAGACGTTCCCAGTTCAGCTGTGACGGCAGGAGCGTTCACTAGACAGACACCGGTTTAGATTTAGTGTGAAAAATTCTGACTTAAAATATTGTTAAGTTTAGTCTAAGTGGCTCATCGCCAGGAAATGAACTTTTTTTCTGTAAATTTTTTATATTATTTACTACTAGGGGTGTTATCGATTAATTTAAAATTAATCGTTAACTTTTGAAAAATTACCGAATAATTAATCGATAATTTTGTTTAAAGCTAAAAATAAGATGTATGGCGTCATTAAACTGAAAATTTCAAGGGAAGTAACAAAAACAGGAAATTAACATTTTTTATTTAAATATAAGTAGTTCAATATAAAGTCAATGAATTTCATTTAGTTATTGTTAATTAAGTAAAAATAATGTTTAATTTTTATACCATTTTTCTTATAAAACTGCTTATTTTATAGCTTACACTTAAAAAATCTTTTTTTTTTTTAATGGAGGCGTTTGTACGTAAAAAAGCAAACTATTGTTAATTATTAATAATTAATTATTTATTAATAAATTTAATTTACATTATTGCATAACATATTTTTCATAATTTTAATCTCTATTTTTATCGATTAAAATTATTTTAATCGCTAAAAAAATTACCGATTAATCGAGAAATTTATCTATAATTTCCGCAGCCCTATTTTCTACACAGCATTGTGTCAAAAAGAATAAAAAGTTATTAGATTTAATCATGGTTCAAAGACGATATCTTGGGTATTCAGGAGTTCTGTGTTTATAGATTTAAAGTTTTAATTTTTTAAAGGATTTGATTGTTTATTTTAAATACATATAGCTGGGTGAACTTGGGCGCCTACGGCACGCACTATTTTCAAAAGCCCAAAGTAAATTACGTGAATACTATTACATGTGTTGGAATTAGTGTGTCCGACAACCAAAAATTGGTATGTGAATGAGTTCAATAAAAAAAAATAATGAACAATTAAATTTTCAGTCAATTAGAGTGATCTATTTTTAACTAAATTTCTCTATATTCAATATTCCAAAAGTAAAATATAAAGCTAAAACAATCACGTCATATAATATTTTACGCGAGAAACACCACACGCTCTGTTGATCTCGAAACAAAATGATAACTTTCTTTTTTAACTGATATGTACTGTTGAATTATGCCCCTTGGGCTTTTATATTATATATAATTCAAAGAAAAACGAAAAGCCTTTAACAATGCCACACCATTTATTACCTTTGTGTTCTTTGCTTTCGATCGGAATTTCTGTTCCTCGATCATCAAGATATATAATTTGCTATGTACAGGCAATAAACAATTTTAGAAAGCGCACCGCTAAAAAATAAAGCCTTGAAAAAATACTGCACCAAAAATAATTCTTTTCGAACGCCCGCATAAAATTGTTCAATATGGAAATGAGATTTCATTTTACTCTCTTTGTCTCTACGTTTTCTGATAATTTACTATACGGCTTTCGGGCAAAAGGGACAATTGCAGTATATTTATTTTGAAAACATCCGCCATTTTGACGTGTAATACACTAATCTCTCTATTTATTTATTTTGTATGTGCGTTCGTTCGTAACGCTATGTATTCAGGAAATAAAAGATTTTAGAAAGCGCACCGCTTAAAAAAAAAGCCTTGGGAAAAAATTTACTGAACCAAAACTAACTTTTCAAACGTCCGCATACATGTGTTCAATTTGAAAATGATATTTCATTTTTCTCTCTTTGTTTCTATCTTTTCTGATAATTTACCAATCGGCTTTCAGGCAAAAAGGACAATAGCAATATTTTTATTTTGAAAACTTCCATCATTTGTGATGGGTAATACACTAGTATAAAATATAATATTATACAAAATATGCTGTTAGGATTACCCGCCACCCCTAACCAACATTTATTACTCGAACACATTTGTAGAGCACAACGAAATTCAATATTAGAAAAAAAAATGAATTTATAATATTTATATATACAGAAGCGAATTCATTTAAAAAAATAAAATTTGTATTTTTTAAAAACATGAAATGAAGGACATTATAAGCAACACGCCACCTTATTTTAACATGGCCGACGGTATTCTCATCTCTGCCCTTATCTCTCTCAAATAATCATTTTTATACAGCCCAACAAAACTGAGCCATGTCAGATGAATACGTGCGGGTGAAGACACTGGGTGGGGTGTGGGATGGTGGGGGAAGTGGGGGAGGAGGGCAGTTCGTACGTCGAGTAGTGGTGGACTGACACGACATAGCAGGGCGGGGTAGGGTGNGTGAGTGAAGTTATCCCCGGTGTGGGAGACTTACAACCTACTTATCTTGTTTTTACATCGTGAAAACCCATAACGGAGCCATTAGTTAAGGAAACGGAGATGGGATTTATTAAAGAGTAGAAAGAAGAAAAAGATGAAAAGAAAAATGTAGACTTTTAAAAAGAAAACAAGAGATGATGTTCAGTTTGTGTCTTGAAGAGTTCCAACATTCCTGGCACGGCTGGCACGGGGGGTCAATGGTTGTTTATTGTGGTCTGTGTCACGTAGGCCAGGACTGCCAGTTGTTGATACAAGACGTAGGTGGCAGATAGCGATTCAATTACAGGATGCAAACAACCGCCGATCACATAGCAGGGCAACCAAGCGGGACAAGGCTAGACACAAGCTCTATTCTCATCAGCCTCTTTCATTTTTTCTTCTCTATTTTATACATTCGTATGTCAAACACATACGTATGTACACATACTAAATATTGGCGCGAGAAGGGGTGTGAAAGTTTTGGTCAACCCCCCCGGGGGGCGCATTTTATTTTAAATTGAGGAGAGGCATTTTTTGGTCAATCACATAATACTTGTTTCCGGGAAATAGCGGCTAAATTATTGTTCCACTTAAGTAGCCAGAGTACGCACAAGCGACTTGGAGTGTAAGGCAGAAGACCGATCAGCGTAGCTGGAGGTTGTAAAAGAAGGCGTCATAGTAACCGAGGAGCGAAGGATGGAGGCTTCAGACAGAAGAGCCAGGAGAAAGCCCAAAAAATTGGGAAGCACAGAACTCGTGTGCAAAAGCTGTGGTAAAGACTGTCACTCAAGGATTGGACTGCACAGTCACTCAAGGATTGGACTGCACAGTCACTCAAGGATTGGACTGCACAGTCACTCAAGGATTGGACTGCACGCACTCAAGGATTGGACTGCACAGCCCTACGAGGAAATTCAACTCAGACCAGCGGTGATGCCCCATCGTCTTGCGAGACGGAATGAAGCCATAATAAGTCTTAACTAAACCACTTTCCTGTCACCTCAGTGGTGTACCTAAGATAATTTCTGCCCACGGTGGGTCAAGATATTGAAAAAATTTGCTACCGTTTTAAGCAAATCCTACCCCGGGACAAAAATAAACTGTCACCTCTTCTATAATCTAGCGAACAACAACAACCGGTCCCTTTTTAAAAAGCTTGCGAGCAATAAAAAGCCACTATTTAAAAGCTTGCGATCTTAACGCCTTGAATAACAAATTTGTTTTCAATTAAAAGTATATAAAATTGGTTACTGTCAGTGAAGCGCGTTTTTCATCTTTTAAATCTAATTCCTTTCACTTTCACTATCATGCGATTTTATTTAGCCCGCTGTTGCTCCATGGCCATTCTTTCATAACACTATTTTTTTAAAAAAATTATTTTTTTAAAAATTTAATCTGGAAACGTTGCGACTATCTATCTCGACCTATCTGGTTACACTGATAAATATGTGGTGTAAAGTTAAAGGTCAAAAGTTTAAAATTTTTAAAAATTTCCTGTCAAGACGCGGGAAATAAAATACTTCGGTTGGGAAAACTGTTTTGTGCACGTAAGCCACGAAATGACATCCGTGACCACGTGACGTTCAGGTTGGTGCAAAATTGTATGAGCACTAAGCGCGGTCCTTTTGTGAACGTGTCGAGTGCGTAAGAACTGCGTGGGCGGCTTCATGTATTTGGATGTGTGCTAGTTCTGTGTTTGGGTAGAATGCCATCAAAATTTTCAATTTTTTTAATATTAAAATAAAAATATATAAAGCATGAAGTATTGAGGGGGAATAAATTTTAACAGAAGCCAAAGTTATGTTCATATTGTTTAACAATATATATTGCTATTTTAACATCATTGAAGAGTGCATGGACGTATTGTCGATTTTTCATCTCAAAGATTATCTGCAATTTTTCATAATGTAACAAAAATTGTTTAAAGTAAAGTTCTAATGGCATTACTTCTTCTTAGTTGTTTTCTTAAGGGCGGCGGTACGATTAAAATGCGTTATTATTGAGAAGAAATGTATGCTCTTGTTATCGTGCAGTTACTAAAACATAGAAATCATATTTAAAAAACTACAACTATTTTTTTTTTAATATGCGGGATATCATTTATATCACTTAATTTCTTCACTTTTATTTTATTTTTAAAAACGATGTTTTAAATTAGCTAAAATAAACGCTTTTAATTATAGAGTTTAACTAAAGATCTTGTCTCATCATCAAAACTGGAGCAATTTATCGTCGCCAAAATTCCAGAATTGTGGCACGCATTATTGTGAGTAATTTGTTATTTTTAACAGCGTTCAGATCTTAAAATGGATACCAGATGGCGCGCTCGGGAAAATTGATGGCGCGTAAAGTTAAACTTCAGATATAAATACAAGACACTCGTGATAATGGAAGTGCTTCTTTGCTACGTTCAATCTTCGGTGAAATGAAGAGTGAATATGTCTAATGTTCTCAAGTTTCACACCAGCCTTTTTGAAATATTTTATAGCATGGACTTCTTTTAGGCCCACACTCCAGAACAGGGGTTACATGCCATGCCTCTCCCCATCCCCCACGAAGCCTCAGAACATGGATATAAATCACCCACTTTCGACTCGCCTTTTCCCTTTGAAGAATGAAAAGCAAATAAGTCGTCGTTGAACTAAATCAATGTCAATCTTTCGTTCCGTTGAATTTACAAGTTTAAAAAGAACAACAAAACAACGGTACCCTCAAACAATGTTTTTCCTTCCTAATAATTTATTTTCATATTTAACTAAACTGCACCTCATATCTCCTTCTATAATTTACAGTTACATTAAAATTGTATGTAGTTTGACGAGATGAATATCATAAACTTTACCACAAAACAGAAGATTATTTCCCCAAAGACTTGGTAGACAAACAACAAATAAAATAAAGTACAAGTCGCTTATAACTAAACTTCTAATTGTTATAAATTGAAATATGTTCTTATGCCATGGATGCTAAACGGTTAAACGCAATTTTTAAAAAATATATTTCTTAACTATATTAAAAAAAAATATTTTTAATTGATACCAAAACATGATAATTGTGTATTAAATTTAATTTCATTAAATTGTTGAATATTATCTTCTTGGAGCGTTGCGTGTTTTTCGATGACCACAATATAAGGTTATATTGTATTGGACCAATGTAAAAACCAGTATATTTTGGACCATTGTAATGGACCATTGTATTGCACTAGGGTTCTCGAGATCTCCTCGGTAGGGATGAAAACTCAGGAACACTTTTTCCGAATAACTTGTGTCAAGCGACCCCAAGAAACCATAATTTTTAACAGACATTTATGTACGAAAAACCGAAAGAAGAACACATGTCACTAACATGAGATTCGCCATGTCTCAAACTAATAACATGGAGATTGGAGAGTATGTTGGATATGACAAAAGAAAAGGACGTAAATAGCTTACTGAGCTGCAGTTAAATCTGATGACAAATAAACCAACAAACAAAAGTAAAATAACCTCCTTCTGTTGACCAAACTATATAGTGAGAACTATTGAAGAAACACAATAAAGAATTGAGAAGAAAAATCTAAAATACACTACGTAAATGCGAACTTTTTTTAAACATATCATAGAAAAATAAAATGAAGTGTGTAGTTGTCACGTGAAAATGCAAGGTGTGTCATGGTCAGAAGGAGGCCATGGAAAAGGTCACGAGTGTGTGGTCACGAGGAGAACACGGGGAGTGAGAAATGAAGAGTTGAGAGACTGAGATGTAACTAGTAGAATCTAGAAGAATAAGAAACATTGTCGTATTCTGTAAAATAAGTGTACATATTTCCTATTGCATTATTAAAGAGCATTTTTCCTGGACTTGATTTATTAAATTGAATTATCGTGTGAAAGAGAATACTGTTAGACAAGCCCACAAAGAAGCACGAATGAGGTCAATCACGAGAAAGTGAGAAACGGGGACCTCGGCCTGTTACATTAAATTGGTGTCAGAACCGACCATCCTGTTATATTGGAGTCAGAAGTGGGCGCTTAGTGACAGAAGCGATCCCCACGTTACATAAACTGTGACAGTAGTGTATGTACTTAAATTTATCCAAGCATAGGCATCAGCTCTGTGTATTTATAACGACGATCTCGAGAAAGATTGCCACAACCTTTATGGCGAAGTAATAGGAACAGTTTTGAAATGGAGAGCTTCTCAGGCATATGTACGGTCCGGTAAAGGGAGAATTTGTTTGGAGACTCAGTACAAACCTTGACATTGCTGTATCTTTGAATCTCCGTCGCGAGAAGGCAGACTGAGCTGGTTAGTTGATTTATAAGAATGCCTGACTGTTGAGCAAATTAATGACATACATAAATCTAGATGCAGACCTGCCGACCAAGACTAAGTGCGGATTAAGTATGAAGAAGGACTTTCAAAGGGAGGGTCTGAGCATGCGCATGGAGGTGGAGTGGAAGAATGAGCAGACGAGAGCCCTACGTGGGCTGTAGCGCCACTGATGATGATAACATCGACAGCTCAATCAGAAAGAAAGACGCAGTGACCCGAAGAGACTTTACGCAGAACAATGGAAAAGATTATCTGGAATAAAAAGCCCAACCCCCAGAACGCTCCCAACAGAGCACAAACATAAATTTACAAAGCGACTCCTTGGCCCTTGTCTATACCGGTGCCAGTCGCAGACAAGGGCTGTAAGAATAAATGAATGAACGCTTAAACAACCAAAAATATTTTTTTTTGTTCCTAAAAATCTGATTATTTAACACTGACATCTCGGGCAGTTAAGCGCACCAATCCATTACTTCTATCTGACGGTAGGGGCAAATCCTAACTAGGTCTGGCACGTAGAGCACCGGTGCGCGCTATCGCACCGCGTCAAAACCTGGACCCTAGTCTCTTAAGGGCGCAACGACGGTAACCTCCCTGGGTTATCAGACTAATCACAACATAGGATTGTCTTCTACGGTGGTTTGCCCCCCCCAACCCAACCGAGATCTTCTCTTGACTTCACAAATCACCCCACCCTGCCCCCTGTAATGGTTTTTTTTAGACCCCCGGGTAGGTTGTCATTTTTAATGCGCCCCCTTGTTGTCGGGTAATCTCTTCGGCCCCCGACTTGGACGGCTTTATAGGAATACTTTAATTTGTTTTTGCATTTAAATGCCAGATATGACAAGTTCGAGAATAACTCCACGATACGGACTTATCCACTTAACCTCACTACATGAGAAAACCCACTCGAAAATTATTGCTGGTGAAAATAAAATAAATCTTTAATCAACTCCAATGGGTCTGTTCTTATTTAAGGTAATTCTCTTTTTGACCTAGATCCTATGGCGCTGGGCGAAACTCTTGTACTACTGGGACTACTTGCGGACATAATAGGCCAACTTTATGTGCCCATAAAGGCCAGTGTCCTGAGCTATGACCTGTCTTTATGTTGTAATAGCCAGTCTTTCTGTTGTAATAGCCAGTCTTTCTGTTGTAATAGCCAGTATTTCTGTTGTAATAGCCAGTCTTTCTGTTGTAACAGTCAGTCTTCCTGTAGTATTAACGATACTTTTTGTAGTAACAGTCAGTCTTTCTGTTGTAACAGTCAGTCTTCCTGTAGTATTAACAATACTTCTTGTAGAAACTATCAGTCTTTCTGTTGTAACAGTCAGTCTTCCTGTAGTATTAACGATACTTCTTGTAGAAACTATCAGTCTTTCTGTTGTAACAGCCGGTCTTTCTCCAGTATTAACGATATTTTTTGTAGTAACAGCCAGTCTTTCTGTAATAATAGCCATTCTCCAGGTAGTAATTGCCAGTGATCCTGTAGCATTAATATAGTTACACCTCCCGCCAAAACATCAACTTCTATTAATCATATCTATCTAGTTTCATCTTTCTCACCCTCATTATCTCTGATACCTTTGGCCTATGAGATTTCCGCTATCCACGTAATTCCTGTTTTCGTATTGAATTTTGTTGTTGCTCTCGTCTCACTTCTATTTTTTTTTCAACTTTTCCACGCTAAATTCAACTATTGTCCAAAGTGCACTCGTTCACTGAAAGAAGGAAGCACCACATTTTCCTATGGACCACCCTTAGAAAACCTCCTCTCTACCTCACTCCTTTAGGAAAAAAAAACAACAACAACCAATCAAAATAAAGGAAACCATATTAAACGCCCATAGCGTCATATCTTATTACGTAATGTTACTATTTTTAGTCATGATTTTCATGAAACATTTTAAGTTTAAATATAGACGAAATACATTTGAGAAATTGTATTTAATGAGCTTGTAAACGATTATTTATCTTTGCCAAGTCTAATAAGTTGCCTCCCATTATAACGTACAATTAGCAAGTAGTTTTTGACATTATAATTATCTGAGTACCCGGATATTTGATTCATATCTTAATCAAATTTGCTAAACTGAATACCCCAGATATGTCCGTAGATTTCCACCTTCAATGATATATAGTATACAGGGCCTGTGTAATTCGACGAAAAGGGAGCACAATCCCAGTGTAATTTCCTCATATGCTTAAAGAGGTTGTTTACACCTAGTTTGTTCCTCTCACACATAAAATAGTCGTGAGTCCATCTATATCTATCAACCACGACCCATCTGTAAACAACACTGCGGCGGTTTACATTTTATTGACTTGTAGACAGGTCCCGTGCGCCTGAACTCCCTCGTGCCCCGACTGCCATTTCCCATGATCTCACCGGAAGTACCATCAGTGTCCTCGTCACCGGCTCGTCTGCTTCAGATAATCCGGCTCGTCGGTTAGCCGGTGCGACAAGGCGCGTCTTGTCCGACAATTTAGGAAGACTTCAGTCTCCGGGTGGGAAAACTCCTATCTGGCCAGTAGGGGGAGGGCGTGAGATCTAGTGGCCAGATTTTGTGGCCGGCTGATGTTAAGCCAACAAACAAGAGTAAACAGAGAGGTGACGGGGCGCGCGCTTTGAGAGGCGCGCATTGAGTAATCAGGGCGCCGTGGCTATTTTTGTGTGGCGGAGGGAGCGCCGGAGCTTATCTGATGCCGATAACACGGCAATTTACTTTCCCTCTCGTGGTCATGGCTTTTTTTTCTGCCGGGGCCCCCTACGTTTTTAGTTGTCTGGTTGAATAATACTTAAAGAATAGTGAATTTGGCAGGCGGTCTCACTACGTTTTAAATGTCTGGTTGAATTCTTAGAGAATAGTGAATTTGGCAGGCGGTCTCACCACGTTTTAAATAGCTGGTTTAATACTTAGAGAATAGTGAATTTGACAGACGCCTCACCACGTTTTAGATGTCTGGTTGAATTCTTAGAGAATAGTGAATTTGGCAGGCGGTCTCACCACGTTTTAAATAGCTGGTTTAATACTTAGAGAATAGTGAATTTGGCAGGCGGTCTCACCACGTTTTAGTTGTTTGTTAAGTAATGCTTTACAGTAGTGCTATTAGCATCGCTTGGTGCTCAACTGGTGTTTTATCTTTAGGTATAAAAGAATATTTTTCAATTCTGTTGGTTGCGTTGTTGAGATCTCAAAAACTCAGAATTTATATTTTAAAAAAAAAAAAAAGATGCGATAATAATGATAATAATTTTATAATAATAATTTTTTTTTTTTTAAATGTTCATCCATACACGTCATCTCCTTGAAGAAATGCTGAGAAATAATCCTTGTGATGGGATGAGAGAATTGTTGTTTTGTTTTGGACAACAATTGGCGTCACACTGAAGTACCAGAGTTTAAGTATTCTTCTATATATCAAAGTCATGTTGTCAGACCAGATGGGTTATTGAAAACAATAGAAAGTTCTCGTATATGCCAGATGGGCTACTGGCAACTATTGAAAGTCTTCGTATATTACCCGATAGGTAGCTAGAAGCAGAAAAAAAGTATATTTTTCTGACAAATAAGAAATCTGATATTATTTTTCAAAAAATAACGTGACATTTTGTGCATATATTTTTTTGAATTCCATAAAACTTGGTTTGAGACCGTGGATTCTAAGCCCAATTCTGAACGTTGAACCTGTCATGATCAGTGGCGTCGCTAGGGGGTGCGATGGGGGCGGGCCGCCCCGCGTGACACCATCAGGGGGATGACACTATGAGCTACCGCCCCGGGTGACACCAACCCTAGTGACACCTCTGCTCATGATTTCAAAACATTTTTAGCATCACACGATTTTTTAAAATAAAAAAGCAAATATAATGAAAAAAAAAAATTAATGAAATACACCTGATTTTCTGGTTTACCTCCCTAACCGCAAGATACACCCTTCCATACTCCCAAGGGAACCAGGCAGCGCAGGTTAAGAATTACCGTTTAGACCTCCGTAACCGCAAGATACACCCTTCCATTCTCCCAAGGGGGCCAGGCAGCGCAGGCTGAGTTGCCGTTTAGACCTCCATAACCGCAAGATACACCCTTCCATTCTCCCAAGGGGGCCAGGCAGCGTAGGCTGAGTTGCCGTTTAGACCTCCATAACCGCAAGATACACCCTTCCATTCTCCCAAGGGGACCAGGCAGTGCAGGCTAAGAATTGCCGTTTAGACCTCCATTTAATCATCCCATACAAAATGAATGTAAAGTTAAAAGCAAGGCCCCAAGACACGACCCACGGCTTAAGGGAATCAAGGAAGATAACTTAAATCTTAAAGGAATTGTCTTGAGCAATAAAAGAGCAATGTCGAGTAGCTCTCAATGCACCTGTACTTTTGATGTGCTGTACCTCACACACGCGCGCGCACGCACACACACACACACACACACACACACACACACACACACACACACACACACACATATATACACACACACACACGCGCGCGCGTGCACGCACGCACACATACACACACACACACACTCATACATATGCACACATACACACACACCCACAAAGTTTGATCTTTAGGACATCAATAAAATTGAGCATCACGTCCCCCCTGATCTAATTCTATGTATAATAAACTGGAAGTGTACATGCATGATGGGAAGCTAACAAGATAACCGCTCATTCAAAGGCAGTGATCTTTTGTGTACGGAAAATCACGAGAAAATAAATAAAAGATTTGAAATAATCGTTTTCGCAAAGAAAAATAAAACTTAGAAATCGGGAATTTTTAAACGTTTAACCCACTGTCAGTGCTTGCCCCTGATGCACATTAGTTCAGTGATTCTCAATTTGTAAGGTGGTCGGACTAGTAGAAAAAGCTTCCCGTTGCGCGTCAAACCAGTGCCTTATCTTGTACCGAGTAGCTATCGCTCATTTTAATTGACCTGGCATGGCGAATCAGTTTGCATACAGTGTTAGTGACGTCTGCTGAAAGCTTAAAGACCGAAAACGTTAAAGTCTCGGGAAAACAATTTGAGAAACATCGCCTTATATAAGACGCGTCTCTTTGATGAACTCTGGGAATGCCATGTAATTGTGTTAGCATCGTACGAGTTTATCTGTTATAGTAATAAGTGACATTAGTTTTAGGAGACTCGATGTGAGTGGGGCACTATCAGCTAGGAATGCGACACAGTAATAAGTGACATTAGTCTTAGGAGACTCGGTGTGAGTGAGGCACTATCAGCTAGGAATACGACACAGTAATAAGTGACATTAGTCTTAGGAGATTCGGTGTGAGTGAGGTGAGGCACTATCAGCTAGGAATACGACACAGTAATAAGTGACATTAGTCTTAGGAGACTCGATGTGAGTGAGGCACCATCAACTAGGAATACGACACAGTAATAAGTGACATTAGTCTTAGGAGACTCGATGTGAGTGAGGTGAGGCACTATCAGCTAGGAATACGACACAGTAATAAGTGACATTAGTCTTAGGAGACTCGATGTCAGTGGGGCACTATCACCTAGGAATACGACACAGTAATAAGTGACATTAGTTTTAGGAGACTCGATGTGAGTGGGGCACTATCACCTAGGAATACGACACAGTAATAAGTGACATTAGTCTTAGGAGACTCGATGTGAGTGAGGTGAGGCACTATCAGGTAGGAATACGACTTAAATCTAAAATGGAATTTTGTTACAGTGAAGAACAATTTAGTGAAAGGACTTGTATGTTATATAGAGACAATCTTGTAAAGGGACTTGGTGTGTTTTATAGAGACAATCTAGTAAAGGGACTTGGTATGTTATATAGAGACAATCTAGTAAAGGGACTTGGTATGTTATATAGAGAACAGTCAGTCTTCCTGTAGTATTAACAA
>MUZC01002718.1:555712-613004 GCA_002072015.1 Radix auricularia
AAAAAAAAACATAAGTGAAAGTGAATTATTATTTTAACTAATATATTAATATAATGAATGAAAAAAATGCTTTTTGATTTAAATATTATCTTATAATATCTTATATTTTGTAGACAACTCAGCAAGAAACTAAATTTTTATAATAAATAATAATCTGCTACTTACAATACAGCACTGAATTCGAAAATTAATTTCAATTACATTCTTAATAAATAAATTTATATTTATAAAACTATTAAAGTTATAGAAATTTCTCCAACAAATCTTGTACAAATCACAATGATATTTGTGAATTCGAATTTGTTCAAAAAGTAGTTAAATAATGTTAATTAAATTTACTTTACTTTAATTATTATTAGTCTTATTTAATAATTTAAAATGATTTTTTTTCAAATTCAAATACAAATTAACTTACCTCACCTCAGTATTGAGGGTTTTAAGGCAAGGCAGGCCAGTCTTTCTTACTTTCTTCGGGAGAAATTCATTACCAAAATTTGTCGTAGTGACGTAGTGGTGTTTTTTTTTTTTTAATACGTGGTCTTATACTTATTCTATTTAATTTTTAAACAAATGTTCTAGGTCTCATCATGAAAAATTCAATAAAGCTTCTTTGACGACTAACTTCTTCGGTGACTCTAGGCTAGGCACTCTAGTCTAGCGGTCTAGCGCCAGCGGCCTAGGCCTAAAATTACTAATAATCAATTTAATCATAATTAGGAAACAATGTTTTATGTTGCGATCGAATTTAGAGGTAAACGAAATTCAACACTCTTACTAAGACTCTTACTCATTCTAAAAGATTTGGGTTTAACCACATGTCACGCCATGTCACTCTGATCTTTACCAATCTAATGAAATAATGGGGGAGATTTATTTGATTTTTATCTATTTTAATTCTTTATGCAAATATTTATTAAATAACAACAGTGGTTGTTAAGCTAAACAAATAAAAACGAAAGTAGGCGATGTCTATATAAACACAAAAAATGTGTGTTTAAATAGCGAAAAGGATAAAGGTTAACGTTTGTTGTCAAGACAAACAATGTAATTCGCGCGATATCAGCTGAAACAATCGCTTGCAGTGTAACCACCTTAAAAATCACTTTTCAGATGCGCGTTCGCGCGTATACTAGATGAGCGAATTCGCGTGCAGTGTAACCACAGCCTTATAGTTATACAAGAGGAGGTAGTAGCGAATAGTATTGACACACTTTGACAACTATAATTGTTTAATTTATCGTAAAGGATTTAAATTATCGAACTCAAATGGATAAACAGTTATAGTTTTAACAGGTACGTGGGAAAGGGGGGGGCTCATTTTTTATGACAAGACGAATAAAAATAATAGATTTTGTAACAGAGAGGGAATATATTATCTATAAATAATCGATTTAGATTTGAAAGTCTCATACATTATATATATCCCCCCACTCACCATCTATCTATACTTTCCTCTCGCCCAGGTTTGTATAAACAAATACCAAAGCCAAAGGGTGCGTTTGACCGCTGGACAATCACGGACTGTTACAATTATACGTGACTGCCCTGTGGTCACCAACAGCGTTAAACATACTTTAATTCCTTTGACGATAAACTGGGAATTTACTTTCCCGACACCGTCAGTTTTTTCCCAATCTGCCCCTCAAGTGTCCCGGGCTCACACACAGCCGTATTGTGTATCTTTTGATGAAAGGGCACCATGCCCCGGGACACCTCGTCGATGTAGGGCAGAATCCGACAACTTTTCTTAACAAATGAACTTTAACAACCTCGGGATTTACCGTACTTAGCGCGTGTGTGTTTGTGTTTGTGTGCGTGCGGGTGTGCCAGATTTTAAGACAAATTCCTTCGCTATAAGATTGGCATATTTCAATGTTCAAAAACTTATTCAATTTTAAGATGAGTATTATCTTTTGGGCATTTACATTTTTTAAAAAATATTTTTTTAATGGTGCTGTCCCATATGATTTCTTATGTCTAGCGTCTAGAGTATGAGAACCCTTGCAATTCCACAGGTCAGGGTAGAAGAACCTGAAAATTACAAAACGGCCCAAAGATCTCAACGGCCTCAATTCCTTCATCCATCTGATTCTCTCTGTCTCCCCTTTTCTTTCTCTCTCTCTCTCTCTTTCTCTTTCTCTCTCACTGTATTTTTAAAAAAAAATTCTTTCAGTCTGTCTTTCTGGCCCTCTCTGTCTATCAGTCTCCACCTCTCTCTCTCTTTCTCTCTTTCTCTCTCTCTCTCTCTCTCTCTCTCTCTCTCTCTCTCTGTCTGTGAGTCTCTCTTCTCTCTATCTCTATTTTTTTCCCATCTCTGTGTTTGTGCCTTTGTTTGCGCACGTCTGTATTGTCCCATTTTCCACTGTTTCTACGTGCAGCTGTGTGCCAGTTGGGTGGTTGGTTGTTGGAAGTACAGTCTCAAACTTAGTTTACAATTACCCGGAAATCTGGCCATGACAACACGATCATTTTATTTGGTCTGTTTGCAGTGTAAGAAGAAGATTTTGAAGAACAGGTTAAGTTTCATAAGATGATGCTTGGGAAGAAAGGTTAATAACGCAGAAAGACTTTATTGTTGTGCATTATTTAAACAGTATTTAAAAAAAAAAAACATTCTTAGATTTAAGCGACTATGAAGACACAAGGCAAAAACTTTGTAAGCGATTGTGTTGTAGGATGTCCAAAATATAAGACTTATTTAACAAACACTCAGGATACATTTTTGTACCAGTGTCTTCAATGTATGATAGCCAAACATAACAAATAAATATTCTAGTAACACTTATTAACATCTTGGATTTTAAAAAAAGTTAATAACAAAAGTTAAATATACCATAATAGACTAAACATCCATGTCTTCTAAAATGGGCAGTTATTTTTTTTTTTTTTTTTTTAATATATTTTTTTTTTTTTAACGAACGTCCGTGAGACAATCGTAATCCTGTTGCGTGTAGCTCATACGAGAAATACAGAATTTGGCTATTTTGAGGTCTGTTAAATATTCCAGGCTTCCACTACAATCTAAAACATAAACATTTGACAAAGTAAAATACCATGTAGCTATTTTAAACAGAAATACTGAAATGGTCGACCTCTTGGTTAAGCTTCAATCGTAAAAACTTGATTACAATTAACATGTCGCAAAGACTGATCTGAGCTAGTGGATCATTAAAATACCCCCCCCCCTCTTCCGATACTTGGCGATTACAATTACCATTTTGCAAACACGGGTTGTTCTGCCTCCTAAACCCTGCCATCTATATGCACACACTCATATCCACATACTCCATGCACACATCCCCATCTACATGCACACACTCATATCCACATACTCCATGTACACATCTTTATGTACATGTACACACTCATCCACATACTCCATGTACACATCCCCATCTACATGCATACACTCATATCCACATACTCCATGTACACATCTTTATCTACAGGTACACACTCATCCACATACTCCATGTACACATCTTTATCTACATGCACACACTCATATCCACATACTCCATGTACACATCTTTATCTACATGTACACACTCATCCACATACTCCATGTTCACATCCCCATCTACATGTACACACTCATCCACAAACTACATGTACACAACCCTATCTACATGCACACACTCATATCCACATACTCCATGTACACATTCCCATCTACTTTGACATTCTTCTCTCCCCTTGACTCACATCGCAAACAAATCAACGACCACAACTTTCCTTTCTTGTGGAGTCATCGTTCTTGACTGAGGAAAAAAAAAAGATCTACCATTTCAGGCACTTTGAGAAACAGACAATCGGCTTTTTAAAAAATAAAAAAAAATAAAAAAAAAAAAAAACCATAGGCGTTAGTCTATAAGATGCAGACTGCCACATATCGGTTTTCTGTTGACATCACCACCTTTTCCCGCCCCCTCCCCCCGTGTTCAAAGTGTTCTACATCATCAAAACTCTAAAGCTCCTCATAGATCAAATGCCACCCTGAAACTGAAGCGATGACAGCAACCACATGGAGGCTCTAATAAAACAGAAAAATATATAGATCTACATAAAAATAGTACTAGGTCTTAAATTAGGAGACAAAGAAAAATGATAATGAAATCAGTTTTATTTCACTTGCGCGATATGTTTTGCTAACACACCCCCGAAAAAACACGAAAATTTGTAAAGTAAATTTTGGCTTTGATGAAAGAAATGTTTTGCTGGGGGAGTTAATGAAGGCAATTAAAGTATCACATCACATTCACATATCTCAGTGATTATTTCAAGCGCTGCTCTTATCTCACGAAAAAAAAATATCGCTAAAAAAATATTTGCTAAAAACCGTGTTGTGGGCATTTACCAGGACAAACTGGGATTCAAGAAAAGGACATGCCGAAATCTAGCTCACTTTGAGGAGATTTCCACTTAGCCCATGCTGAGTCATCTTCCCGCCATCTTGTCATGCAAGGGTTGTCCCTCATTATGCTTAGGGGCAGGTCATCAACTCGATAACATTTTTTTTATGGTTTCGAGAGTGCGGGAAGGTGGTCACTGAGAATAAGCAAAAAAGGCTCATCAAAAACCCTTAACTTTGGAGGATATGACGTCATTTGGAGGATATTTCGTCATTTAGTGGGTTGGTCGTTCAACAGCCTAGTTAGTAAGTAGAAGTCATTTAGAGTTGCAATGAGTCGGAAAGTGTCGGAAACTTCAAATATTTTCGTGCAAAAGTAAGACTTTTAATTTATACACGTAGCCACGTAGTAAAAAAGTTAAATTCCATCAGCGACCAATTACTAAGTCTAGTACGTAACTCACCGTTGGTGCAAATTTTAAAATATACACAGTTGTCATATACAACAGGTTCTGACATTTTCTGGACGTACATATAGAATCATCTATTTCTTCTCCAAAATTCTTATTTGATCACCACTTGACCTTCCTCTGAGAAAAATTTGCACATTCATCAGGAGTGCATTTGTCAAGGTCACCAAGGATTTATCAACTTATCACTTCGGTCGCCAATGATTGTTATTACACAAACTGCATTTTGTTAATTTTTATTTTAATAAATAATTTTAGGTACTTTTTAATTTAAATAAATAAATGGAATGATATTAATCAACATGATTACTTTTGATAGCATATGTTTTTTTTTTTTTTTTTTTTTTTTTTTTGTGTGTGTTTTTTTTTCAAAGTATTGGTTTGAAAGTCAGTTCCTTTAATACAACTTTACTTGGTTAAATCGACTAATGAAAATAATTTTTAAAAATATTTAGATCTATAATTTAAAAATAGAATCTTAAGTTTTGTGTTAGCAATCAATAGAGTAGAGCCAGCTCCTTGATATGACAAATGACAATACTCTAGTAGTGTGCAGGGATCTAGCGTTATGTTCAGTTGGTGCGCAAATTATATTCTAAAAGTGTAAGCAGCCAATAGCTGGGATTCTTTTAAAGTGCGTTACTTGATAGTGGAAGTTCACAATGCGCATTAAGGCCACTATGGATTGGTGGGCTAAAATCTATACGATAAAGGCTGTAAGACGGGGCTAAAATTGTAGTCGTCTATACGATAAAGGCTGTAAGACGGGGCTAAAATTGTAGTCGTCTATACGATAAAGGCTGTAAGACGGGGCTAAAATAAACGAGCGTGAGAATCACCGACACAACACATTGACATACGATTCAGTGTTTGTACATTCTTACATCGGCTCCAACCTTCTCCAGAAAGTCCCACCGGTGGGTCCCACACCATCTCCGATGGTGAGTTGGTTACCAGCCCCGTCAACAACGGCGTGAACCCCCTCACCCTTACATGTGTCGGCCAATGTTAACATCGCTCTGCTAACGAGTACAGCCTGGTGGATGACATTCATCCTAGGGGTGCAGGGGCGTGTCTGGAGGGAGGAGCGCCCCTCGTAAATATTGATAAAAGGCCATAAAGTCCGGCCGAAGCTACGTTGTATCTTGATGAATGAGCGCGAGATGAGGTGGCAGTTACGTTTAAGCGCCGTGGAAATGAGTGGAACTTATGAGCCTCGTTATGAAGTCTGCGTGATAGTTTTAATTGCGTCATGGAACAATTTTCATCCTTCAAAAACCTTAAACAGAAATAATTTCATTGAAACGCGAATCTAAAATATTTTTTAAAATGTAGCTCAACCAAATGTGACATGTATCTTTATTTTATTGTTTGGTGATGGAATTTTTTCTCAAATTCTATAGTATATAATGTTTCACAAAGGGCTGTATCTTTTAGCAACAACGCCGTACGTTTTCCAACCCATCAATTTTTAAAAATCTATATTTTTTTTTTTTTGGTTGGGTGAGGGGGGTAACTGTTCATCCATTTGACTTCGATAATTTAAAACCTTTACGATAAATTTAACAATTCTTTGGAAATACGACAGAACATTGGAAAATATTGAAAATTAATTCTTAATGTCCTTTAATGATTGAATTATAAAATCAATCATTAAACGGATAAAAAAAATTAATAACTTATTTGAACTTTGAAACAACACAATTTCTAGTTCCTATTAATACATTTATAAATACGATTTTTTAATTGTGCGATTTGAATAATTGTTAAAGAGAATTTAGTTCTTTCACCACTGTGAAATTACATTCGTCACATTCAGTGATGGATAGAACAGAAGTCTCACTATATTCATTTGAAAATTATACTGTGTACTCTAGTTTTACCATGCAAAAATATCAACGAAACAAAAAACATAAATGCACTTAAATATCTATGATCATGGGATCAATTATCAGGGTATACATTTTGCGTGTTTGTTAGTTGGTGCGCAAATGTTCTTGTCGTGGCACCAAACTCTACCAAAGTTATTTTGGTGCGCAAATGTTCTCGTCGTGGCATCAAACTCTACCAAAGTTATTTTGGTGCGCAAATGTTCTCGTCGTTGCATCAAACTCTACCAAAGTTATTTGGTGCGCAAATGTTCTTGTCATGGCATCAAACTCTACCAAAGTTATTGTGTCAGCTTCTAGAAATGATTTTAAAAATAGTTGAAGCATGGGTGGGAGGGCTTAATACGGTCATCTATGTATTGATATAAGACTGCCTGAAATCCATTCCAACCACCAGGGAATTGGAGGCCCTAGGCGAAGTGAATTTGGTGGCCCTATATGTAATAGAAAAATTAATAATAAATAAGGAAATATTCTTGTGCGAGGCCCCCACTAATGATGAGACTGGTCGGAAGCCCCAGGCGGTTGCCTAGTTTTCCTATGCCTAAAGTGAGCCCTGCAACCACTCGTCTCCGCGCCTGAGTCCTCTTGTGTCCTAGTGATTCTTGGCCACTCTGTCTCCGCACGATAAACAGGTGCCTGGTAAAGGCAAGTGAGAGGCATAACTATCTATGGGAAGCAAGCTGAAGTGAAATAACAATGTACGCGTGAAGCTGCTCTACAATTAAAAGTCAACTCATGGAACCAAACGCCGTGTCGGTGTGACCCAAATCATTTCCTTTGTTTGTTTCCTCTGTTCAAGCTGCAAGTCTCCGACACATCACCAGCTGCTTCCGATGTGGAGTGGGAGAGGGGGAGGCTGCAGGGTGGTTAAATTGAGGCAGTTTAGAAACAATGATGGTTGTGGAAGTGAGGGGGGGAACTGAGTTAGGAGGAGACAGTGAGGTCTCATGACGTCATGCCAACCATCTTCCCCCCCACCCCAGCAAATCAGTGGTGACATTTCTCACGACTTACTGTCGCCCTCGACACCACATGCATGGCCATGCAGCGGGGAGAGTTTTTGAGCATCGAGACCAGATTTCGGCTTTACAACTCCGTTGTTGACATTCACCACACACGAGATTCTAAGTAAAAACGCCCGTTTGAACGACAAAAACCACAGACGACTCCTAATGGCACTTCGCTCTGTACAGATAAAGGATCTAACTCCTCTTATGTAACGATTCGGCTTTAAAATCTTTTAACGACTTCCCATACAAAACAAACATTTTCCCTTTGGCTCCTGTTCCAGCCCCCACGCCCCTCAACCTCACAGCGACCCGACAGGTCCCTTATCGTTGCTCATATAACAGGTGCAAAGCGCAACAACCGGCTATATTTCCACTTCCGAGATTACTTCGCTTTGTTTTATCCGACACCTTATTATTTTCGGTGCCTGTCATCATTCAAACCCAATCGGGGATCCACCCTTTCTTGACAGTCAGTCGGCTCTGATAACACTTTTCTTCCGGCGTGCCGCTCAGACTTAAGTTCACCAGATAGACTGCGATGTTCTCCGCTAATGTGGCTGACATTTCGAGAAACGCCGAAAATTAACCGAGTGAACCACATCTGCGTGTTTCTTGTTGTGAAGTCTATTTATGATGTCAGAATAGCTTAGCATTCTCTCCCCCATCCCCACACACTCTTTCCCCAATAACGGAGCCCGGGGAAACGGTGCGTCTCGGTGTTATACTAATTCTGACATGTTTTCTAGGATTCTTGGGGAATACCCGAAATTGCGTTCGGTGTGAGGGCACACATTTGTAGAGTGCGTTCAGTGGTGCGAAATATTTTATTTTCTGAAGTATCCCCCAGTTCCATACAATTTAAAGTTGTATTTAACCATGTTAGTTTGCCCATTTGTATGCAAGTAACAAACATGAATCAACGTCCCGATTCCCGATAATAAAAATGATAATTTGGGAAATGTTTAAAACTTTATTTGTGGGGATCTACACATTCACTTGGGTTGCTATTGAGCACCAGATATGATGGGTCACAAAATTATTGTAAACAAGTAATAAAAATTTGAATTGGTATTTGAACGCAATGTACATCAATGAATTTTCCGACTTTTTTATTCTAGATTACATTCAAAGCCATTTCAAATCAATGATTCTGAAACTAAACAAATAATAGATATTTACAAATTACTGCTAGTCTTTATCTTTATCTTAGATATACAGACGCTCCTTCTATGCAGAAGATAATTGCGTCCACAGACCATGAGAGATGAACTGTTGGCAAGTGATGCAGCGGTCACAGGCCACGGCTATAGGGGTTCCACGCATTACCCCAGCCGCCTAACTATTGTCTAGTTAGGTACCCATTCGGAGCTGGGTGACTCGGGGACTCCTCAGGCCCCGAGAACATATCCTCACTTTCGTGTGGATTCGAACTCGTGACCATCAGTCTGACAGTCGAGAGCACTACCTCTCGACCACCACGTCCCACGACAAGTGCTTCTCCAACATTATTCTAAATATTATTAGCCATCGTTCTGCGTTTGTTTCAACCCGATTGTGACTTATGTGTCTGTTGGGTCGCTTTTAATCTTGTAGGCGTGTATTTCTGACGCATTCCGGCTCACATTATAACGCACAAGTCCTTTATAACATAATAAACTTTAATTCAATACTAGAACTTATGTACACTTTTTACATCAATGAAATCAGTTGAGTATCTTGCTCGTCTTTCCTCATGCACACTTTTCACTCTCTAAGCACTCTGGTATTCATCCATCACGTGATCTCTCTCTACCAATCATATATCAAATACTATCATGTGACACCGATATATGTTATGCTTGCCGAGAAATTGACAAAATACTGATATTTTTTTTTTTTAAGTTTTTAAAATATTTTATTATTATTTTATTTATTTATTTTGTATGGATATTCCAGGAAATCCAGGAAATCCAGCAAACCTTTTCGGTATTTTTGTTGACCCGTGCATATCCATGGGACCTCCTTAACATATTTGCAAAAGACCCGAATCCTCTATCTGGTATGGTTCAGGAAGAGTTGCTGTTCAAAGCTCGAACAGACTGCCCAGACATTTCAAATGTATAAACGCAATTTTTCCTACGGAAATTGCGTTAAAAATTGAATCCTTAATTAAATATGGCTATGATCTTTTATTACTACATGTCATTACATTTTAGTTCGTTAATTAATACCATATCTTGGCGAGCAGAGCATTGTTTACGGGAAATCATCATACGCTCTCTTGAAATTACAATCATTTAGGCGTTGCCAAATAGAACAATTAAAAACATCGTGTTATGTTTTTTTTTCTTTTTTTTATCATTCAGCAATTTTCTGGAATGACAACATCCGCTGAATGTACGCTTATTTAACATGACCAGCATGAATATGAATAAAGAGGTAACAGCTGACCCACATTGTTTAGTCTACACATTTAAAAAAAAGTCATGAAGGTTACTCGAGATAACCCCATTATGTAACAGTAATCATTTCCACTCACTTGATGAGGAGTGTGCAGTGCATTACGTCATCGGGTCTGAGTGTTCCCTGCCGTCTCTAGTTACTAAGTACTCACTTCAATACTTAATGAAGCCCGCGGTCTTTACGCCGGCAGTTCGTGTCTTTTGACGGGAGGAAACGCTCATAACATTTTTTCTTGGACTCCTAGATCCTAGAACAATGGACAGACGAACGCGCTTCCGTCAGCTGACGTCACGACTTTTGTTGTGGGAACCAATTAGTGGCGCTGGCTGTTTTGTTTATCTCAAACTGTGCAGCGTGAACTCAAGATTTGCTACCACAAAAGAAAAGTGGAGGTGGGGAGGGGTGACGTGTGTTGGAGAAAATAATTAAAGAAGGGCAGGGGGAAAAAAAGCCTTTTATATGTTTTAGTAGAAGTTGAAGCGTTGTCATAGCAACTCAGTAAACTCTTCATATTTATGTTAATGTGTTCGCTCCGTTGATTTTTAAAAAAAACTCATTCATATAACGACAGCCTGGCAGCTCTCTGTATTTCTTAATTTAAAAAAAACGGTTTTTGGGGGATGGGGAATACAAATTTTATTGGAGTTGCATTAGATCCACTATATTGTATTTAACAAAAAAAAACTTTTTTAAAAAAATTAAAAATAAATTAAAATGTGATGTAATTAGTAAATATTCTGCCGTCCAAACGAAATCTTAAATGAAACTCTCCCAGCGTTACCCAAGTACTTTCATTACTGTCAATGTGTTTAAGTTAAGTCAAACCGGCGTCAGAGTGGCGATTCGTTGTCTAGGGGGATCTAGGTCCTCCGTTGGCCACAGATATCAACCGTTGTCTAGGGGGATCTAGGTCCTCCTTTGGCCACAGATATCAACCGTTGTCTAGGGGGATCTAGGTCCTCCCTTGGCCACAGATATCAACCGTTGTCTAGGGGGATCTAGGTCCTCCCTTGGCCACAGATATCAACCGTTGTGTAGGGGGATCTAGGTCCTCCCTTGGCCACAGATATCAACCGTTGTCTAGGGGGATCTAGGTCCTCCCTTGGCCACAGATATCAATCAGCGTCGGCAACTCCGAAAGAGTCTCGGTTGGTTAAAGGAAACACAAAGTACAACACTGGACGTTGGAAGTATTCGCCAACACTTGATTCATTTCAAACAAGTTTAATCGCATCATCTCGACACTTCCATGACCATAATGTTGACAACTTTCAAATAACATTCACATCATTCAAAGTACATCACGACTCAGTCGTTCGTCTCACTTTGTATTCTCATCAGCTCTTCTTTCTGTCCCCCTTCACCATACTATTTATAGCCCGTCTCTCTTCGTGAATTCATGACTGAAGAGAACTCCCACTATAAGTACAGGTGAACTCTTCTTCAGTCACTACCAGACTAGAGCTCCCGACAAAATCATTACATTTTTTATCAGCGATTGTCAAACCACAACATCCACGGTATCTGACAATGACAGCCAGGTTCAAGGTCAAGGTTACTTAAAGCAGTGCATTCCCCATGTTTTATTTTTTTTAGTGTACCATATGTTAAAGATGTCAGATATTATTTTTCCGCACAAAAAGTTGGGTTCAGATTGACCAGCAGACAACGGTTTATTTTTACCAGCAGACAATTGTTTATTTTTACCAGCAGACAACGGTTTATTTTTACCAGCAGAAAACGGTTTATTTTTACCAGCAGACAATGGTTTATTTTTACCAGCAGACAATGGTTTATTTTTACCAGCAGACAACGGTTTATTTTTACCAGCAGACAATGGTTTATTTTTACCAGCAGACAATGGTTTATTTTTACCAGCATACAATGGTTTATTTTTACCAGCAGACAACGGTTTATTTTTACTAGCAGACAATGGTTTATTTTTACCAGCAGACAATGGTTTATTTTTACCAGCAGACAATGGTTTATTTTTACCAGCAGACAATGGTTTATTTTTACCAGCTACAATGGTTTATTTTTACCAGCAGACAATGGTTTATGTTTACCAGTAAACAAACGTTTAGATTCACGTATTTTCCACTTCCTTACACTCAGATATTTTTTTAATCAATTATACTCTTGGATTTTTTTTAGCGTTTTGAGATTGAAGGTGATTTTTTCTGGTCGATTATGTTAGTTGTCCACGATTTATTCACACTTGACTTTTTTATGGCAAACTTTTCTGAATTATCTTACACTTTCTGTTCAAACATTTATCTCCCAATTCAATTTCACCAATTTGATATCCAATTGTTTCTTTCACTTGACCTTGAAAACTTGTGTTGAATTTTATTTTGAGAAATTAACCACGTCATCATGAAAAAATTATGACATTTTATTCATAACATAATTTAATTAATTAACGTTTTCCTATAATAGTTCTAATCAATTATTTTCCCTCAACATAAATGGAAATCTGAGTTAATCTATCCATCAATTTGTTATATACACGATCATCAAACCAGCTTAAGTTGTGGGTCGTAGCAGTATTTTGAATTTTCTGCTCATTTCAACAGAAAAGGTAGAAACTGTAACAGTTTAGAGATCCGCATTTCATAAAATTTTGGCTTTTGTCTTTCACTATGAATCCAGTGCTGCTATATGGAGCTGAGACATGGAGAACAGCGGCTGTAAACCTGACCAGAATCCAGACCTTCATTAACAATTGTCTAAGAAGGATTCTCAGAATTCACTGGCCGGACAAAATCAGCAACCGGGAACGGTGGCAGCGGACTAAACAAAAGCCCATCGAGGAAGAGATTCTTCAAAAGCGGTGGAGGTGGATCGGTCATACACTAAGGAAACCTGCTTCTAATATAACAAGGCAAGCCCTGAAATGGAACCCACAGGGTAAACGAAAAAGAGGCCGTCCAAGAAACACCTGGCGCCGAGAATTGGAGGCAGACATCAAGAGAATTGGCCATGAATGGAAGATCCTGGAGAAAATGGCCCAGGATAGAGATTCCTGGAGGTCTCTTGTAGGTGGCCTATGTCCTAGGAGGAAGTGCAGACGCCGACGATGATCGGTGGATGTCCCTAATCGACGAGAAGGCTCAACACACATTTCATAAAATGTTCCATTACATCAACTTGGTCAACAGTATATTAGGTCATTTCCGTACAAAATTCGACAAGTCAAATGTGGCTTATTTTGGAGCCACTTACCGGCACATTGCCGGCTATATATTCGTATATTTATATCACGACACACTATTCGGAACGCATTTAGTTAAAGTTTGGTCAAAAATCTTAATAGTAAGTTTATTATTAGAGAAAAATGCACACATTTTTAATGTCTTTTATTTCTAACCATGGCGCAATAAAGTCGTTAAACCGTGTCATTGAGGGCTAAATATAATATGATGAAGAAAGAGTTTTCACTTTCTTCATTACACACAAATCATTTACAAACCGATCTCGTATTTGGCGTTGGCTTGAAATTGTTGCAGACCAATTAAAGGCATGGCACTTGGCCTTCTGGGATCGGTATTCACCAGCTGCCCAAGTCTATCAATGCCGAGTCAAGACACAGCACAGGGTTTATTAATACATATAGACATAAGGTAACTGAGTTCAGAAAATAACTCCAATGTTAACAGGGGAGGTCGTTCAACAAGAGTGTAATGTAAGCACTCAGTGTCCCTTGCCGACTTGGAGAAGGAAAAAAATGCTGGAAAACCAAACAAAATAAACGTGTACGTTCATAGGTCTCTATCAGAGGAATGAGTCTTTGTTAAGACTCCTCATGTCTATATAATATTCATGCACATCAAAACAACACTTAAATAAAAAAATTTTAAAAAAAGATTTGATTAAATGTACATCGTTGGCAAGAAGAATTGTACCCTTGTAAAGTGCACGTTCGTCAAAGCTTAACAGAAATAATTATTTGTTTATTGAAACTCCCGCACTTGTGTGTGGCATCCATTCCTGTTACGGTTATCAGCTGACTGTCGGATATCAATGAAACATTTGAGTTAACAGGTGAACCTCCACCCACCCACCCACACATTGTATGTCCTGGTCACATTTTAAAATGTACAGAAAACGCCCAGGTCCAAGCATGACACTGATTCATTGTTATAGGATTATGTCATTTCGCTCACGATTTTCTCAAAGCTTAAACTAGAATTGTGTCGTGCACAAATATTTAAAAAAAAAAAAAACAAATTTATGTGCGTGGGTGTGTGACAGACGAGATAAGGAAATTTGATAATCGGCGTGTGAGTTTTTTTTTTATAAGGCAATATTCAGATTCTTGGGCGGATTTAAAAATTTAAAACTTCAGCATGTAAAATATGTCAGGAAATGTTTTTTAATGTAACTTATTTCGGGGGGGGGGGGGGGTGGTGGTGGTGGAGGGTTCTGTAAGCAGTGATATCTTAACTAATGGCTATTGAAATTATTGAGAAAATGATATCTCGTTTAAAATTCATTTCAGCACTCATATTTGTAGTGAAAAGAGTGTGTGGACATCACAATAGTGTTGGTGGGGCAAGATAAAGTAGAAAAGGGTTGAGGTGGGAGGAAATAGGTTGTAATTTTGTTCCAGTGTGGTACTTTGTTGCCGTGAGGAAAGCATGCAGAGGGTGATATGTTTAAAGAGCAGAGACGTCTAGAGCTTGACCGCCTAAATAATGTTTCCACTAGACCAAGATTTCGGAACCTGACACATATGCATCTCCAGGAGATTCGAATCATTAACCTGGACTGAAACAAGTGACCCGTATGATGCGAGGGAGGGTGATTACAAGAAAAGAGTAGAGAATATATTCAAAATTCTAATTTGCAAATTAAACCCGTTTTTTAAAACCATTTTTCCATTTTTCTTTGTAAATAACCGGTGCCTGAGGTGTGCACGTGTGTTGATTGGTGAGAAATGGTATATGTAAGTGTCAAAAATTATTTAATATAATGGTAGCTACAATACTAAATGTGTTTGCGTGTGTGGTTAGTGTAAAATATACAATATAATTCCTTTACAAAACTGTAAATTTAAGAGCAATTCAATGATCGTTTATTCTTAGCAAGTGTAATCCGTTCTTTCCAATTTCATTTGAAGAGATTTTGTAAGCTTAAAGCATATAAACACGGTTGTTTACCTTAGAAACATTCGCTCCTACATAGTTGTTTCCCTTAGTCGTCCTGTATCCACGCGTTACTACAGAGTTGTTTGTAGAGATGTTTGGATAACCTCTCACATAGAGAGCTCTTACTAAAGGGAGATTATCACTGAAGTCACACCTTTTCAGTGTCGGGGGCAACTACTGTTTTCACTTCCAGCACTAACCATTTAAAAAAAAAAAAAAAGAATTTCAATGCTGTAACATTATTTCCGCTTCGGCTAATGTTGAGTCATTTATTCATTTCCCACCACTGGCGTCTGCTTCAAACTCTATGTTTATATTCATTTGCTTTATTATTTTATTGTAAATGGTGTTGCTTGAATCCTGCATCTCAATTATGACTCTCTTCTTGGTGTCAAGTTGAGCTAAAACTCTGAACACTTGCCCATTCCCGATGACAATTCAGTCCCACATAATTGGTCGGTGATTGGAACACGCTTTCAATGTTAAATTAGGCTGAAACTTTGTCCACTTACACACCTATAACGCCAATACAAAGTATAATGATAGTGTCCTTACTGACTCCCACTAAACATTTATTGACTTCTAAGGACTTGGACATCTTATAAATGTAAACGTGTATGGACAACTCACTTTGATTGCAAATTTTCTTTGTGCTTGTTCCTCATTTCACTAACAATCGACAACAGTTTTCCACCAATAATTTCATATGCGCTATGCGTAATATTTGGTCAGATAGTTCATATGCGCCATACGTAATATTTGGTCAGATAGTTCATATGCGCTATGCGTAATATTTGGTCAGATAGTTCATATGCGATATGCGTAATATTTGGTCAGATAGTTCATATGCGCTATGCGTAATTTTTGGTCAGATACTTCATATGCGCTATGCGTAGTATTTGGTCAGATATTTCATATGCGCTATGCGTAACATTCGGTCAGATATTTCATATGCGCTATGCGTAACATTCGGTCAGATAGTTCATATGCGCCATACTTAATATTTGGTCAGATAGTTCATATGCGCCATACTTAATATTTGGTCAGATATTTCATATGCGCTATGCGTAACATTCGGTCAGATATTTCATATGCGCTATGCGTAATATTTGGTCAGATAGTTCATATGCGCTATGCGTAATATTTGGTCAGATATTTCATATGCACTATGCGTAACATTCGGTCATATACTTCATATGCGCCAAACTTAATATTTGGTCAGATAGTTCAACCCTTTTCTGACTTCCTGTAAGATAAACTGAGTGCATGATAATCAGATCAGGATTCAGTTTATTCAACATTTCAACACACATAATAAGGACTGACATAATAATTGACGTAGAGCTAGGCGCCAGGGGCTGCTTCCGACGGTGGGAGAGACTACCAATGTCTCACTGGACAGCTACCGCCCGCCTCAAACTGGGCAGCCCCCAGTCAAATAGGTGCTATCCCGTCATGGCCTGCCTTCTCCACTGGGTGCGTGGAGATTAGAGTACCACTCAACAAGTGGGCCACTAAGCCCTGCACCAAGAAATACAAAAAAGAAAAAGAAGACCCCAGCTCTTCGAATCGCTAGCTGGAACGTGAGGACTATGTGTCCCGGCATCACTGATGATCTGCAGTCCATAAACGACACACGGAAGACAGGAATAATCGATAGAGAACTTAAAAGGCTAAAGATTGACATAGCATGCCTTCAGGAGACCAGGCTCCCAGACAACGGTTCACTCAAAGAGGCCAATTACACCTTCTTCTGGCAAGGCAGACCGAAAGACGAACCTAGACAGCATGGTGTGGGTTTCGCTGTTAAAAACACTCTTCTACCATCCATTGAACCACCGTCATCAGGCACGGAGAGGATCCTCACTCTAAGACTCAGAACAACTGCGGGCCCAGCAAACATTCTTAGTGTGTATGCCCCAACACTCTATTCAACTCCGGAAGAGAAGGACCAGTTCTATGGAGCGTTAGACCAGGCAATAGCCGGCATCCACAAAGACGAGGCAATCTATCTCCTAGGAGATTTCAATGCTAGAGTGGGGAGCGACCACGAAGCCTGGCCCACCTGCCTTGGACTATTTGGAAGAGGAAAGTTAAATGAAAATGGACAAAGGCTTCTGGAATTGTGCTGCTCACGAGGCTTGTGTGTGACCAACACTTTCTTCAAGTGCAAGGATATACATCAAGTATCTTGGAGACACCCTCGATCCCACCAATGGCACCAGCTGGACCTCATTATCACCAGGCGTGCACAACTAGCTAGCGTCCTACTCACTCGCAGCTATCACAGTGCCGACTGTGACACGGATCATTCCCTTGTCGCCAGCAAAGTACGAATAATGAGGAAAAACTCGTACCACACAAAGAAAAAGGGAAGTCCACGCATCAATACCTCCTGCATGAAAGACCCTGCGATAGCGCAGCTGTTCAAAGACAAGGTGAAGGAAAGTCTCTCAAAGATGTCCCCATGCGTCACCATTGACTCCAAATGGACGCAACTGAGAGACACAATCTATACATCCGCAATACAAGCCTTTGGCAAAAAATCTCACAAAAACACGGACTGGTTTGATGAACATTGGGACGAGATGAAACCCGTCACTGAAGCAAAAAGGAAAGCTCTTATGGCTTACAAGGAAAAGCCTACACCTGACAATTTGCATGCTTTAAAAACAGCTAAGTCACTTGCCCAAAAGGTTGCACGTAAATGTGTCAATACCTACTGGCTTAAGCTCTGTTCCAGTATACAATCAGCTGCAGACATGGGCAATGCAAAAGTCATGTACGAAAACATCAAAAAGGCAACGGGCCCCTTGACGTCAAAAGCTGCTCCCCTAAAGTCCAAAAATGGAGAAATTATTCAAGACCAGGCAGCACAGCTAAAACGGTGGGTTGAGCATTATCTGGAATTGTATTCAACAGTTACCACAGTCTCCAGCACCGCTCTAGATGACATCCCAGATATGCCACTCATGGAAGAACTTGATGTCGTGCCCACACAGGAAGAGCTGAGCAAAGCAATTGACAGTCTAGCTTGTGGAAAAGCGCCTGGGAATGATGGAATACCACCAGAGGTTCTAAAGAGTGGCAAGACAGCTTTACTCCAACCATTGCACGAGATTCTGTCCCTCTGCTGGGAACAGGGCTACATCCCCCAAGACCTAAAGGATGCAAATATAGTGACACTATATAAAAACAAAGGTGATAGGAGTGATTGCAATAATTATCGCGGCATTTCACTCCTTAGTATTGTAGGAAAGACCTTTGCCCGCGTTATACTAAAACGTTTACAAAGCCTAGCATCCCGCGTCTATCCAGAATCTCAGTGTGGTTTCCGGTCCGGTCGGTCTACCATAGACATGGTGTTCTCCATACGACAGCTCCAGGAAAAATGCAGAGAGCAGCAGATGCCACTATACATTGCATTTGTGGACCTTACAAAAGCCTTCGACTTAGTCAGTCGCAACGGGCTATTCCAAATACTGGCAAAAATTGGATGTCCCCCTCACCTACTTGCCATCATCAGACAGTTCCATGAAAATATGCTTGGCACAGTACAGTTCGATGGAGCTAAGTCAGAGGCCTTCCCTGTCAGCAGCGGAGTTAAACAAGGTTGTGTACTCGCACCAACACTCTTCGCAATATTCTTCTCTGTACTTCTTCGATACGCATTCAAGGATAGCAGTGAGGGAATCTGGTTACATACCAGAGCTGATGGAGGACTTTTCAACACTGCCCGCCTCCGAGCCAAGACCAAAACGACGGATGTCCTAATTCGAGAGCTACTATTTGCGGATGATGCGGCACTAACAGCACATACAGAATCTGGTTTGCAACAACTCGTGTCAAGCTTCTCCAATGCCTGCAAAGAATTTGGTCTGCAAATCAGCTTGAAAAAGACAAACATCATGGCCCAAGACACTCGACCTCCTCCTACCATAAATATCGATAATGAAAACTTGGAGGTTGTGGACAGCTTCACCTACTTGGGATCCAAGGTCTCCAATACACTGTCCATTGAAGAAGAAATAAACAGCAGAATTGGCAAGGCAGCCGCAACAATGGCTAAACTAAATAAGCGGGTCTGGCAAAACACCAAGCTAACGGAGAAAACCAAACTGTGCGTCTATCGAGCCTGTGTCATCAGTACACTACTATATGGGAGCGAGACATGGACCACTTATACATCACAAGAGCGTAAGCTTAACAGCTTCCATTTGAGATGCTTGCGCCGCATCCTTGGTATTAAATGGCAAGAAAAAGTGCCTAATAGTGAGGTACTAACGCGTGCCAATACCCAAAGCATGTTCTCAATTCTTAGTGAAAGACGCCTGAGGTGGCTAGGACATGTCAAAAGAATGAGCCCCGGCCGCATCCCGAAGGACCTCCTATATGGTGAACTTGCTTCAGGAAAGAGGAAAACAGGTCGCCCACGCTTGCGATTTAAAGATGTCTGTCAAAGGGACATGAAAGCAGCCAAAATACATACAAGTGACTGGGAGTGTAAGGCAGAAGACCGATCTACGTGGCGCACAGTTGTCAAAGAGGGCGTCATAGTAGCCGAGGAGCGAAGAATGGAGGAGGCTGCAGACAGAAGAGCTAGGAGAAAGGCCAAAACATTTGGAAGCACAGAACTCGTGTGTAAAAACTGTGGCAAAGACTGTCACTCAAGGATAGGACTGCACAGTCACTCGAGGAAATGCAACCCAACCCAACGGTGATGCACCATCGTCTCGCGAGACGGAAGGATGCCGGATGAATAAGGACTGGCATTGTGAAGAGCTATTTGTTTCCCGGTTCCCTCATTATGTGCCTCTCTGCACGTGGCGTTCCCGGTTCCCTCATTGTGTGCCCCTCTGCACGTGGCGTTCCCGGTTCCCTCATTGTGTGCCCCTCTGCACGTTGCGTTCCCGGTTCCCTCATTGTGTGCCCCTCTGTACGTGGCGTTCCCAGTTCCCTCATTGTGTGCCCCTCTGCACGTGGCGTTCCCGGTTCCCTCATTGTGTGCCCCTCTGCACGTGGCGTTCCCAGTTCCCTCATTGTGTGCCCCTCTGCAAGCGACGTTCCCGGTGTAAGTCACGGACTTCAAATAAACGTTCTTCTTAAAGTTGTTATCCCAGTAGACACCAACACAAGTTACATGAAGTGAGGTTGTTGTTATCCCAGTAGACACCAACACAATTTACATAAAGTGAGGTTGTTGTTATTCCAGTAGACACCAACACAAGTTACATGAAGTGAGGTTGCTGTTATTCCAGTAGACACCAACACAAGTTACATGAAGTGAGGTTGTTGTTATTCCAGTAGACACCAACAGAAGTTACATGAAATGATGTTGTTGTTACTCCAGTAGACCCCAACACAAGTTACATGAAGTGAGGTTGCTGTTATCCCAGAGTTTACTATAATGATCAACAAATGATGTTACATTGATTAAATAACGAATCCGTTTTTGATATACCCTAATGATTAGTTGTCTTCAACTGTAAACACCAATTCGTTATATAGTTCATACAAGCATTCAGTTGTTCTAGTTCATAACATCTGAGTTTAAAAGGTGCATTAAAATATGATAAACATATTCATAGTGCCATGCATATGCATAGATAAAATGTCCACATGCAGAAACTAGAGATGCTAATGCGCGCAAGAGGAAATGACATCTTTGATACAAATGAAATCAACCGAATAGAAATAAACGGAATGATCCCTTATGATTAATCGAGGATATTTCTCTGTAGTATTGCCCGACGCCTACAGAATAAAAACAACAATCTCTAACCAACCGTCCATTCTATAGCTGTCCCGTGCCTGTCCCTCGCCTCATTTAACAACAAACTAGTGTCGCTATAACGAATCCTAAATCAATACGCATTTCTGTACGAATATTCTTAAGGGTGGAGTGGGGGGGATTGGTTGATTGCAAGCAGTCATTAACAATATCCCAAAGTACATTGGCCAAAAACTGTGCCAACTGTGTCAATGGGGTCCACACCTTCTGGAAAGTTCAACGACCTCTCACAGGAAATGTACCGGTATTTATAGTCTCCATGGTTGAAAAAGTTGACATGAGCTTATACGGGGACTTGAACTGATTTAGATTGGTATACGGACAAGTAACTGGGATGGTCTTCCAACTTTCGTCCTTACTATGCCTCTCTCTCTCTCGCCTTCCCTCCCTCTCTCTCTCCTTCTTCTTCTTCATATTTAATTGTGATTTTGGGTTTCTTTGTGTGACTTTGTGTGCAATTTTGTGCTTACATACATGTATATGTTCGTGTTTGTGATTGTGTATGTTTATTTGAAGATTAGTTTTGGGATCTCTAGGAATTTCAAACAATCCCGTTCTTCTCGATATGATATAGACTCATCACATGTACCATCTCTACCGTTCTTCTCAATATGATATAGACTCATCACATGTACCAACTCTACCGTTCTCCTCGATATGATATAGACTCATCACATGTACCATCTCTACAGTTCTTCTCGATATGATATAGAATCATCTCATGTGCCATCTCTACCGTTCTTCTCAATATGATATAGACTCATCTCATGTACCATCTCTACCGTTCTTCTCAATATGATATAGACTCATCGCATGTACCATCTCTACCGTTCTTCTCAATATGATATAGACTCATCTCATGTACCATCTCTAACGTTCTTCTCAATATGATATAGACTCATCTCATGTACCATCTCTACCGTTCTTCTCAATATGATATAGACTCATCTCATGTACTATCTCTAACACAATTCTTGATTTGTGTCATTACAACTTTTATGATATCAACTCATATACCATAACACAAAACTTGATTAGCCCTATAACATTTGTTGTGATATCAACTCATATACCATAACACAAAACTTGATTAGCCCTAAGACATTTGTTGTGATATCAACTCATATACCATAACACAAAACTTTATTAGCCCTATAACATTTGTTGTGATATCAACTCATATACCATAACACAAAACTTTATTAGCCCTATAACATTTGTTATGATATCAACTCATATACCATAACACAAAACTTTATTAGCCCTATCACAACTGTTATATCAACTCATATACCATAACATAAAACTTGATTTGCGCCCTTTCAATTTTCAGAGTGCCCTGTTGGTCTGTGGGGGGACAGCTGTGAAAAGTTGTGCTCGCCAGGCTGTTTGACGGACTGTAAACAAGAAGGTGACAAGTGTGCCGTGGGCTGCACCCTGAGGGACGGCAAATGTTTTGGAGGCTGTAACAAGCAGGACGGAAAGTGTGTGGCCGGGTGTGGCGAGGGCTGGTACGGAAGTAACTGTGAAAAGAGTGAGTTCAAAACTTTGACCACTTTCAACTTAAATAAAAGTTTCTAATATGAAAACAGCTGATTTTGAAATTTTGATGACGAATTTATAATATGCCCCTTTTAATTACCAAAACTTTTGCCTTAATATATAATTTTAGTTTAAAAATATCATCAGGATTTTATTTTAAGCATAAGAAAGTCAAAGAAAGAAAATCTACTGGGCATTAACAAGCCCTCTATTTCCAAAGTAAATGGAAAAGACGTAAACAAGGTAAGGGTTAGCCTGACGGACGTAACAAAACAGCGAACGTTTCGGCAAAGAGCCTTTTTCAGCGAACATACAATACACAAATAAAACGAAAATAAAAATAAAAAATAAAATGAAGAAACTTAGCTGCGGTGGAATCCAAAGTATCCAAAAAATGAAACTGAAAGATGACAGAGTAAAATTATATAGGAAAGCAGAGAGTGGGTGGGGCAAACGCCTAGGTGGTCAGAGAAAAGACAATATTCATCCCATGTGGGGCGAGTGTACCGTGATTTTCTATTAATCTGTTTTCAATCTGGACCCGCGTGGGTGTGTTTGTGCACGAGACAATAGCAGTGACTGCCAGGTCCTTGACACCCATATGGTCGTGTCCATTGAAGTGACGGGAGACGGGACACTGTTTATCTTGTGCAATCGCCCTAATATGTTCAGACATTCGGCACGACAAAAATCGTCCCGTCTCTCCTATGTATTTCAAAGGACAGTGCTTACACACAATGGTGTAGACAACGTTGCGGCTAGCGCAGGTGAAACCATCCTTAATCATAAATAGCCCATTAGGGAAGTTTATCTGTTCGGCTTGCACAACAAAAGGACATGTCTTACACCGAAGTCGGCCGCATGGTAAAGTACCCAGATGGTTGGGTGATGTGGGGAGGCGGGTGCGAACCAGAAGATCACGTAGGTTTCTGTCCATCCTAAATACAATTAGGGATGGGGTGGAGAATATGTTGTTCGTCTCAGGGTCCGCAAGGAGGATAGCTCGGTTCTTCAGGAATATTTCTTTGGCTTTGATGTTGTGTGGATGGTAAGTAAGAACCAGCTTGCTCCTTTGGTTGGTATCACGGGTGCGTGGTAAAAAGGCGTCGGCACGAGTGAAGTTTTTGACCCGCTGAAGCGCATGTTGAAGTGTGGCTTCAGGATATGACCTTTGTCTAAAAAACTCCACCATTTCCAAAGCCTTTTCCCAAAAGTCCTCCTGAGATTGACACAGTCTACGGAGTCGAAGAAGTTGAGAAAAGGGAATGGAGTCCTTACAAGTTTTGGGATGAGAAGAAGGGTAGAGAAGATAACAGTGGCTGTCTGTGGGTTTGAAGTAGGCCGAAGTGAGGAGGCAGTTTTTCTGGAGAGTTACAGTGATGTCCAGGAAATTGACAGAGAGTTCAGAAATTTGGTAGGTGAACCTAATGGATGGGTGGAAGGAGTCAACAAAGTTAATAAAAGTGTCCAGTTCACTTCTCTCCATATTAGTCACCCCGATACCGTCATCTATGTACCTCTTGTAGAATTCAGGGAGGCGACCAGTGTATTCCTGTTCCACTCTGTGTTCAAAGTGGCCCATAAACAAACAAGCATAGCTTGGTCCCATTTTTGTCCCCATAGCGACCCCACTGATTTGGTCAAAGAACTGGCCATTGAACTCAAACGAGTTGAGGGTTAGAACTAATTCAGCCAGCCGTAGTAAGGCGTGTGTGGGTATACTGGGGTGGGGTTGCCTGTCCAAAAANTTTTTTTGAAGAGGGGGGAGGCAGATTTGGGGGTGAGGTCCACAACCAGGTTTTTATTGAATTATGGACACTCTACGAAACGACAAATCGGTGGTTTTACTTCTTGATTTCCTCATGGAACAGCCCCCCTCCCCGCCTCTTTTTAATGTAGTAGAGAAACTTCTAGTATGATGATTTTACATTATGGGCTCATTTCTTTCCTGGCCATCAGCATGTATGGAGCAGTACTATGGCTACAACTGTATCAACACTTGCGGTCATTGTTACGAGGAAGCAACGTGTAACCACGCAACTGGGAAATGTCAATATGGCTGTGTCCAAGGTTTCAGGGGCACTAACTGCCTACAACGTAAGTAGGAAAACGTGATCTTGTCATCATGCCTTTTCATTTACCGTATTTATCGGCGTATAAAACACACTTATTTCCCCTAAAAATTGAGGGCAAATGATGTATGCGTGATATACGCGATATAATGTTGAGTTTTTTTCTTGAAATTTCCCTCTTAAAATGAAGGTGCATGTTATACGCCTGTGCGTGTTATACGCCGATAAAAACGGTATTTATGTAGTTGTATTTTTTTCTTTTCTTTTTTTTTATTTATTAAATTTTTTAAAAAATATTTTGATTTGTTTTGATGTTGTTGTTATCAACAGGTAAATTAAATGTTCATTAATTAAAGACAAAATAATTTGGCTTGTTTATGCTCTTAAACTTTCAAAAAAGAGATTCAACTAACCTCCTTTTCATAACCAACACTTGACGTGTAAACAAATCAATAACGATTAACAGTGTGTTTATTTAATACTAGAGCTATTACTGATTTTTTTTAAAAATAAATTCGATTAATCGGGAAATTGTAATAATTAATCGATTAATTTCAATTAATTATAATTTATAACGCATTTAACGATCCCGTTATGTCGCGATACATTATTTCGCGAAATCGGTGAAGTCGCGGTAATTCCATGCCTGCCAGATTTTGTAACGTAGCACAGCAAATTCGTTCTCACATGTAGTATGTAAGAAATAATGAAGAAAAACCCTTTCGTTTAAGTTTGCACGTGTATACATATTTAAATTATTAATAAATTGGGGAAAAAATAATAGAAGTATTTTCTTAATTTTATTCGAATTTTAATCGATCAAATTACTTATATAGATTAATTTTTAATGATTAATCGATTAATTAATCGTTAATTTACTCAGCCCTTTTTAATTTCTTATACATTAGATAATTTTTATCGTCGGCACGAGACGTTCTGCAAAATTTCAGCTCGCTAGCATACGAGCAAGTGGGTTAAAAATTGATCCAAAGTTTTTTTCGGCAAAACAATCAATTATGGGCTCAAGCAATCAAGCAACGCCACAAGTTCATATAAAGGATTTAAAAATAGTCTTTATTTGTCTGACCGTTTTTAGAAAAATAGAAAAATAAGTAAGCGAATTATTGAAGAAAAAAAAGGAAATTTAACATGTGAATTTTTTTTTTCTAAACGTAGACTGTGAGGACAACACGTACGGCTACAACTGTAACGAGACATGCGGCCATTGTCGAAGGAATGAGTCCTGCAACAAGATGACTGGGAAATGTGCAGGGGGCTGTGACAGGGGCTGGTCTGGTGATACGTGTAAACAAGGTGAGTGACAGTGTGTTGTGACAGGTAAAAATCTGGTGGTACGTGTAAACAAGGTGAGTGACAGTGTGTTGGGACAGGTACAAGTCTGGTGGTACGTGTAAACAAGGTGAGTGACAGTGTGTTGTGACAGGGGCATGTCTGGTGGTACGTGTAAACAAGGTGAGTGAGACCTTTTTTATGGTTTCATTACTTAAATTTTTTTAAATAAACAATTTGGCCACACGTTAATATTCCCTAATTGCACTTTAGCCATTCAATGTTATTTGGAACATCTTTAAATCGAATTGATTCTTTTTTTTATCCGATGTCGACGGTTCAGAAAATCGGATATTTGCATGTGTTATTGTATCGAAAGGAAAGAAAAAAAAAGTTTCTGGACTTTCTGAAAGCCAACCACGTGTCAGCTCCCCATCCCAGTGACAACAGGCATCTACTTATAGAACTACAATAAGTGCCATTGTGAAGGTTGTCGGCGTTATTATCTGGGCTCTAGCATTCAGCAGACGTGTGCGAAGTCGTTTATCTGGCCAGCCCTCAAACATGGCGCCCCAGCTTGCCAGGTTGTTTGCGTAACGATGAGATAACAGAACGGTTGGAAAGTGTTGCCTTGATCTCCATGGAGACCCCAAACACTTATTGGACTTAATTACAGACAATTTTTTTTTTTTTACAAAGCATTTGTTTAAAAGTGAGAAATGGTGGCTTGGATTTTCATTTAAAGCTGTCTTTATTTTGAAAAGTTAAAATAATTTTTAGAGCTCATTGCAACGCCTTCAGTCTTAAATTTTATTAGTTTGAAATAACAAGATCTCTTAAGTTTCAAATGTATTTTTAAAAAATTAGATTTCAGTCTACGTTTCTTATTAATTCTTGTGTTCTCAACATCATCACGGCAAAATGATAGTAATCTCAAAGGAATATTTATTGATATATGGAAACATATACCTGCAAAAAGCAACATTAAAATGTTAAACTAGCGTTCTAAATATTTGATTTTGAGAGTCCCTAAGGTAACGTCACTGTCTTACTGGGGGAAGGATTAATGTCGGCTATGGAGATATTACAAGAATAAGAACTCAATTGAATACCTTTGGGTGTATTATAAAAATAACGACTCAATTATTTGCATACACAAAATATTTCACAACTGTATGAATATTTGAAATCGATTTGATGGAGTTAATGAAAAATGTCTTTAAACAAGAATGGTCTTACCCCACCCCAACCCCCCTCCACATTTTGCTTTCAATCATCCTCCCCGCCCACACACGTTAGTCCTCAGGTATCAGTATTGTTTAAAAGAACTATTTACTCCACGGCAGGAGTGAACAGGGGAGTTAACTTCAGGTGTCTTGGCAAAATCAGACTAAGTTCGTTTTCTTAGCCTTCGCCGTCTGCTGTCCCGAAATACCTCGTGGCGGAGCCCTAAAGAACCAGGTTGGGCTCACCTTGACCGAATATCCCAGTCTTGTCTCTAACACCGTCTATTTATATCCCAGTCGTGTCTCTAACACCGTCTATTTATACCCCAGTGTTGCCACTACATATCAGGACTCATTATTTCCACACAATCTTTCAGCCTGTGACCAAGGGACCCATGGCGTCGACTGTATTGAACAATGTGGCAACTGTAAGGCCAACACCACGTGTCATCACCAGACCGGAGACTGTACTGAAGGATGCGCACCGGGCTGGAGGGGCGCTAAGTGTACTGAGGGTGAGCTCAACGATTAATTTAAGGGTGACTCCAATGATTAAGGGTGCTTTCAATGATTAAGGGTGGGTTCAATGATTAAGGGTGAGTTCAATGATTAAGGGTGATTTCAATGATTAAGGGTTAGTTCAATGATTAATGGTGAGTTCAATGATTAATGGTGAGTTCAATGATTAAGGGTGAGTTCAATGATTAAGGGTGAGTTCAATGTTTAAGAGTGACTCAAATGATTAAGGGTGAGTTCAATGATTAATGGTGAGTTCAATGATTAAGGGTGGGTTAAATTAATAAGGGTGACTCCAATGATTAAGGGTGACTTCAATGATTAAGGGTGAAGGAATACAACTATTTTTTATGTCCATTTAAAAATTTTGAATTTTTCGTGGCGTTATCTGACAATGTGTAAAATTAAATTTTAGACGGTGGTGTATGAAGAGGGTTGTCCCTTGTTGAAATGCATTTCTTTTCACGGAGAGTCAAACTGTACAGGTTTTTTTTTCCTGCTAAAGATGCTCCAAACCTTTTGAGACACAAACCTTTTTAAAAATAAATTATGAGGCTGATTTATTTACATATTTTTAGAAATGACTTTTTCAGCTTCGATTGGGAACATATTTTGTTTTGGGAACACTATCATTTTCCCCTTAATCGATTTAACTACTCCTCTACAACCATTCAAAGCAGTTATCCCATTAATGTTCTGTTGACAGTTTGTCCTGCCGGGAAGTACGGTCCCAACTGCCGGTCCACGTGCGGCTGGTGCCTCAAGGGCACTTGCGATCACATGACCGGCGAGTGCCACGGTGGGTGTACAAGGGGCTACCGGGGGACACAGTGCAAGGAAGGTAGGTGTTGCTTCAAGAATAATGAGTAGATGGTTAAATGGGTTGCCATAGTGACGTTGGAGGTTTGAGTTAAAATAGTGCTAGCTGCTAAAACAAGGAACCAAAAGAGAAGGACGTACTTTGGCATTTTCTAACTAGATCTACGCCATCCAAGACGCAACAGTTTGATTTTTATCTAACGGTAACTAATACAGATTGTTAAGAAATGAAAGGTTTAACATTGTTTTTGATAAATAATATCGAAATCATCATTTTATCATAATCCATTCGTCCTAACTATTTTTAAAAAATAATTATGAAGTCTGCATAACATGTGCATTACGCGTTATGGTGTCATTATTTCATGCTTTCTAAAGATTTTACTACGTAAGCCAATATAAGTTCAAAGAGTTTTTAAACTATGACATCAGCATATGGATATCATGAATATTGGTTGACTCCGACTTTTTAAAATTATCCATTAGCCTGCAAACCCGGTTGGCATGGGGAGAACTGTACCCTGGCCTGTGGTCACTGCCAAAGATCGTCCAGCTGTGAGCCTGTGTATGGGATGTGCAAAGATGGATGCGCCTCGGGTTACCATGGAGTCATGTGTTCCCAGAGTAAGTTTATATTTTGTAGCGACGCGACTCTCTGACTTTACATTCCCTACCTCCCGACCAAAAAACTGGACAAGCTTACGTCATTTAACCGAGTCTTTGTAGCTATTTCCATAAAATGAAAAACATGACCATTTAAAGTGAGCTGGGGGAGTTAACTAACCAATTAACGACGCAGTATTCATATGGTACGTAGGCTTAATTTGCCATCTTTACCAGAAGCTACATGGGAACCATGTCAGTTATGCATGTCATTTTCATTTCAGATTGCTCGGCTGGTACATATGGAGAAGACTGCAAGTATATGTGCGGACGCTGTAGGGCTGGGTCGGCGTGTGACGTCATTTCCGGTCTTTGCACGTCGGGTTGCGAAGAAGGCTGGGAAGGGGACAAGTGCGATACTGGTAAAACATTCCCTCAATATTTTAAAACAGGACAAATCCCTTTCAACTCTTTTACGTCATAAAGGATAAAGGAATCAAAATTCTACCAACATCGTTATGATAATATGTCGTTATTATTAAGAAAGATGTCGCATGCCTCACAAAGTTTGTATAAATCTAGAACCGAAGGCACGCGAAGAACTTAAAATTCATGTCTTACTTGCAAGAAATAACTGTTTGCTGATTAAACAAAGAACTATCATTAAGAAAAACCAGAAATAAGTTAATCTACTTGAAGAATTACCCCCTCCCCTTTTCCACGGTAATTTTTTTTTACCGTTTAGTTTTTTGGAAGAAAAAGATGCTTATCATTTTTTTGGAAGCATCGTTCAGTTTAATAATAAACAGGATTTAAATAATGAGTCTGATTACAAGTTCTATCTTCTCCCTCCCCCACCCCAACCCACAGGTGTCCAGAAAACAACCAACACTTTCCACTCGTCCCCCACGTTCCCTGTCCTCATCATCTGCCTGGTGGCTGCTGTCATTCTCATCACCATCGTCTTCACTTACTTCGTCATCGTGCGGCCAAGGAAGACGGCGCTCAGACGACTCTACAACACGTCGGTAGGTGATGTGGTCACTTGTTGGTCACCTGGGGGTTTTAGTACAACACGTCGGTAGGTGATGTGGTCACTTGTTGGTCACCGGGGGGTTTTAGTACAACACGTCGGTGGGTGATGTGGTCACTTGTTGGTCACCTGGGGGTTTTAGTACAACACGTCGGTGGGTGATGTGGTCACTTTTTGGTCATCTGGGGGTTTTAATACAACACGTCGGTGGGTGATGTGGTCACTTGTTGGTCCCCTGGGGGTTTTAGTACAACACGTCGGTAGGTGATGTGGTCACTTGTTGGTCCCCTGGGGGTTTTAGTACAACACGTCGGTGGGTGATGTGGTCACTTGTTGGTCACCTGGGGGTTTTAGTACAACACGTCGGTAGGTGATGTGGTCACTTGTTGGTCATCTGGGGGTTTTAGTACAACACGTCGGTGGGTGATGTGGTCACTTGTTGGTCCCCTGGGGGTTCTAGAACAGGGATTAACTTTGTACGACTCTACAACACGTCGGTGGGTGATGTGGTGACTTGCTGGTCACCTTGGCTTTTAGAACAGGGATTAACTTTGTACACATTAATCATGGATTAACTTTGTACATATTAATCATGGATTAACTTTGTACACATTGATCATATAATTTCAACTTTTTAAACCTTGAACTTGTATCACATTTGCTGAATCGTGACCATTGATAAACTTTTTACGTATTGACCATAGGTCAACTTTACGAATTCGCCATAGATCAACTTTGTAAACATTGAGCAATGAGTCCATTGAGTGAGAACATACCATTAAAATATTTCAAGGTATTGATTATAAAAGCGATTCCGAAATTGGTTTATGTTTTTAAGGATATCTCAAGAAATATCATTCAAAATAAAATAGTTATAAGAATGTGAGTAGTGAGAGTCGCCCCAAACCTTTTTTTTTTTCTTCACGAGACTCCTGATTCGTCACTAACTGAAGTTCCTACGACTTTTGAAAGCAATACATGCCAAACGTATTTGGTTAAATAGTTCATACCACGAGTTGATCTTCGGCTCTATGGAGAACTTTGCGTGTCTCTCGCGATGAAATAAATGTCCGTTCCTGTAATATGATCCTTACCTATTAGCGGCATGATAAAAGACGTGCGTTACGGAGCAAGAGTTCTTATGACAAACAGGTGTAGGGCAATGCCGACAGATGTCGCACCATTCGTTTTCCTGTAAAGGCAACAAAGTTTGGCGCGCTTGTGTTTCCTTTTGCTCTGCTGTTTTGTGTGTAAAGTAAGTGATATCCTAAAGTAAGTGATATCCTGAAGTAAGAGATATCCTGATGTAAGTGATATCCTGAAGTAAGAGATATCCGGAAGTAAGAGATATCCTGATGTAAGAGATATCCTGAAGTAAGAGATATCATGATGTAAGAGATATCCTGAAGTAAGTGATATCCTGATGTAAGTGATATCCTGAAGTAAAAGATATCCTGATGTAAGTGATATCCTGATGTAAGTGATATCCTGAAGTAAAAGATATCCTGAAGTAAGAGATATCCTGAAGTAAGAGAGATCCTGAAGTAAGAGATATCCTGATGTAAGTGATATCCTGAAGTAAGAGAAATCCTGAAGTAAAAGATATCCTGATGTAAGTGATATCCTGAAGTAAGAGATATCCTGATGTAAGAGATATCCTGAAGTAAGTGATATCCTGAAGTAAGTGATATCCTGAAGTGATATCCTGATGTAAGTGATATCCTGAAGTAAGAGATATCCTGAAGTAAGAGATATCCTGAAGTAAGAGATATCCTGATGTGATATCCTGAAGTAAGAGATATCCTGATGTAAGTGATATCCTGAAGTAAGAGATGTCCTGATGTGATTTCCTGATGTAAGTGATATCCTGAAGTAAGAGATATCCTGATGTAAGAGATATCCTTAAGTAAGTGATATCCTGAAGTGATATCCTGATGTAAGTGATATCCTGAAGTAAGAGATATCCTGAAGTAAGAGATATCCTGAAGTAAGAGATATCCTGAAGTAAGAGAGATCCTGAAGTAAGTGATATTCTGAAGTAAGAGATATCCTGATGTAAGAGATATCCTGAAGTAAGTGATATCCTGAAGTGATATCCTGATGTAAGAGATATCCTGAAGTAAGTGATATCCTGAAGTGATATCCTGATGTAAGAGATATCCTGAAGTAAGAGATATCCTGATGTAAGAGATATCCTGATGTAAGCGATATCCTGATGTAAGAGATATCCTGATGTAAGCGATATCCTGATGTAAGAGATATCCTGATGTAAGAGATATCCTGCTGTAAGAGACATCCTGAAGTAAGCTATCCTATATAATAAAAAGCAATTTTCTGTCCGGTCATCGATAGCGATTAGTCCCTCAAACTCCTACAGACTCCAAAAGCCAGTCAGAAAAATTAAATCTCATATTGAACAAGTTTACGCGGACGTTCAAAGCGATTTTTTTTTAGCATTATTTTTTCCAAGACATTATTTTGAGCGGTACGCGTTGGGTTTTGTAGTCAAAAACATTATTTATTAAAACTATAATGAATAGTTATTTTGCCGCGATGCACATGTATGGCCGGTCGAGACGGCTATTGGGTGGAAGGTACAACATGCCACCGAAATGATGGCGGAACGTCCTTGGACGGGCTTTGTTGCTCGTAGTTACATCGATGACACTAGTTTGTTTCTTAAATCTCCACAGAGCAACGAGCATCTCAGCAACACCTACGAACAAATCGTCGGAAGCCCGTGGGAGATACAGCGTGGTCAGCTGTCGCTTAGCAACGAGTTGCTGGGCAACGGTCAGTTCGGGCAAGTCAAGCGAGGACATGTGAAAATAAATGGGGTCAAGGTCCCTGTTGCCATCAAGTCTTTGAAAGGTGAGGAACTTGTTAGAAAGATAGTCATTTTTTTTTTAAAAAATGTGTGAACAAATTCATAATTGTGTAACTTTTTCGAAAAATTCAATGGGCGCAAATGCTAAATGAAAAGATAAATTCTATTTCTATAGCTGCTTTGGCGGAGCAGACCAACTGGCCACACGTTATATTTCCCTTTGTTAAAAGAATCAAACGTGGGGCTGACTTCCTTTTGTCTATTACAGACGCTCCTTCTATTGAAAAGATTATTTACACGAAACTGCAGCGTTTTCACTAACCGAAATGATTATTACATTGTATGTATACTTTCATAAACAGTTTTCCCCTGACAGATGTCATTTGGCAGATGTCACATTTGTCCTGTGTTTCTCTGATTAACATTTTCTGCTAATTTATCAATCCAGATAACGCATCAGCCAAGGACAAACGAGATTTCCTAAACGAGCTCTCCATTTTAAAACGTGTTGGAAAACATGAAAATGTCGTCTGCTTGGTGGGGGCGTGTCATATAAAAGGTAAGTAACTGTCTTGATGCCTTCTCGGTTACTCCTCTTGCACTGTTACAACACGGTTGATGTTACTTCCCTTGTGCTATTACGTTTCCATTAAATTTCCCCAATGTTGGATAAACTATGTGAAACTGTAGAGGAAATTTTCTAAAAGTAAATAAAAGGATTTATTTGTTTGTTTGTTTGACTTCAAACAGGTGTTATGTATGTAGCCATGGAGTACGCTAAACACGGAGATTTGCGCACGTTCTTACGTCACAGTAGAAGGCTTACGTCACTACACGAGTATGACAACACGTCATCTCCGTTTTTGCACACGGCACTGCGTCCACAGTCCTTGATCAAACTGTCGCTGGACACAGCTAAAGGACTGAAACACTTGGCGGAAAAACAGGTGAATATACAAACTGTAGACAAGGAAAAAACTCAAGTTCATGAATTTACAAATAGTAGTGGGTTATTTAAAGAAAAAAATAGGGGAGAATAAAAACAATAGTTTGTTTTGGAAAATCTTAGTATCCTTACTTTTTGCCAGTGATGATGAGAAAATAATTTCGAAATATTGAATAAGTCAATTTATAAAACTTTCAAGGTATTTGTAAACAATATTATACCCTAATGGGATTATTCTGAGCCATCAAACTCCTGACTATAAAATTTGGAAGAATTTAAAAAATAATAATAATAAGTATAAGTAGTCAAAAAATACGTGACTGGTAGACTAGAGCCTATGAACTGGGTCGATTTCTACTGCAGAACATATTGTACATGTGTATTAGTATATATAAAATCCGGGACACGACCCCCACGCTTTTTCTCTGGTGGCATACATTTAAAAAAAAATACGTCACATTATTTTTCAACCGCTTTTACTTCTCCCTTTGTCCTTAGTCACAATCTATAACTAATGTTTAAAAATATTGTAATTATATACAACTAATGTATACACGAACATTGTGACGTCTTTTGGTATCTTCAACACCACCCCTCCCCCCTTTCTGAGAAACCCCTCAGAGCATGGCGGACTTTACGGATGACCCATTTTTTATTTTATTTTTGCCACCAATTGTGCATGGCCATTGGTTTTATTTTTAACGCAATTTCCTTGTGGCAAAAAGTTACGTTTATATATTTGAAATGTCTATCCTGTCTGTTTGAGCTTGATCATGCAACTCCTCCTGAACCATACCAAATAGAGGGTTATGGTCTTTTGCAGATATGTTAAGGAGGTCCCAAGAAAGTGCACGGGCCCAAAAGAAAACACGAAATTTTTTTACTGAATTTGCTGAAAAATAAAACAAACCGAACAAATATCACCATTTTGTCAATTTCTCGCCAACCATAACATCTTTCGGGATGAAACAAACGCCAAACGATAGCTAATAATATTTAGAACAATGTTTAAGATTGAATTTTTGAAAAATCTCTTTTCTTTCGACTTCCTTAATTTTAGCAGCAATTTGTAGATCTATATAGCAATGGTTTAGTTTACTTTCAGAATTAATGATTTGAAATGACTTTTGATGTAATCTAGTATGATTTCTCTTAAATAAAGTAGGAAATTATTAGTTAGAAATTTCGTTTAAATACTCATTCGAGTTTTTATTACTTGTTTAACAAATCTATGGACATTTAATTGTTGATGTCACTTTCTTTATTCCACTTCCCTCAACGTTATCTATGAACAATATCTTTATTTAAAATTTTTATTAAAGTAATAATCAATGCTCCCTCTATAGTTCGTTGGCCCGTGTGCAAAATAAAAAGACGTATGTTTAAAGGTTGCGCAGCCTTCATTTTTTGTACAAAATTTTACACCCAACAAACAAAGATATTATTATATGCTTTTAAAAGTTCGCTGTGTGATAATTCTAATCTGCTGCGCGGCGTCTGTCAGATTTCTGAGCGGCCGCGCAGTCGCGTGACTTATTAAAGGGAACATTGTTAATAATAAGAAAAGCTACAAGCGTTTGAATGCGATAGCAACATGAATTCGTCTGACAATCTTTGATGGACACTGACGCCCAACAACCCAGTTATTTTTACATCAATGTCAAAGGATAAATTGTCTCCTGTTGTAATGCACACCAACGTAGCTGCCGCGTTCTCTCAACTCTCAAACCCATGTCTCTATCTGTGGGACCGATCGTTTGATGTAACGATAGCAGCGTTCACACACTGTAGCCGGAAGAAGTTTTTTGTGGGGCAACAAACAATGGAGGGATCTCAAATCGTTACTGGAATGGTGCTGCATAAACATGTCACGGAATTAATATTAAATAGTGCACTCTTTTATCATACTTTTTTCTTAAAATTCTAGGTGATTTATTTTTAATCTTTTTATTTTTTAAATTTAGTTCTGTTACGAAATTTTTGTTTAATGCAATGAAATTTCAGCCCGTTCTATTCTATATACTCCAGTCAGAGGAAGTCTTAAAACACTTGAAACTTTATTTGATTTACCTGTAACTGAAGGAACAAAAATGTTGTAAAATTTTTGGTTTAACTTTGGTATGTATGGCATAAAGTAACTTTGGCTGCGCCCCCGACGTGAGTTGAAAAACTTGTTTAGTTAAAAAAACAAGGAACAAATAGAAGATCGAGTTATAGAAGGGAAATTTTTGAACAAATGATTATAGAAGGGGCTAGTCTGATAAAACTACAAGTTTTAGCAAGTGATATACTAAAATACAAGTTGCAGAAAGTAATCGCTGGATAGAACTTCATAGTATAGAAAAAAAGTCAACATCTCTGTCGGCTATGGAAAGATTCGCCGCTGGTAACTTGCAGCACCGTTTTTCTGTATATTATATTTTTCTGACCAACGACGTCACAGACGCCAACAAAGAAAACAACGACTTAGGGGTGGAGGAGGGGGAAGATTATAGCTGAGCCACGCTCCAGGTGGTAAACATTAGGGTATGAGGGAGCCCGTCAGAAGATGTGCTAACCAATGTTCTCTTTAAGCTGCGTGGCTACGCGGCCCCGCATATATCTTACCGATGCTGCGCAGCAGTTTGGAATTACCGCGCAGCAAATTTCGAACATGATAAGAAAATATCTGTGTTTGTGGGGTGTGAAATTGTGCACCAGAAACTAAAGCTGTGCCACTTTGAACACGAGTTAGTTATTTTACATTTGGACCAACAAACCTTAGAGGGAACATTAGTTCTAAATAGGGCCTTAAAACCAAAACAACATTACGGGATACCAAATGTATAGTCTGAGTTTCTGTTTTCCCGGTAGAAGTGGAGCCGAGGTGGCTGTTCCGGGTACAGCTTTGCAAACTTTAGGAGTACCTAAGTGTGATTCCATTCCATCTTCAACAACTTTTTTTTTTTTTTTTTTTTTTTTTTTTTTGGGGGGGGGGGGGTTAAAACATACGTCGCACATCATGAGCCGTCAGTTGTTTTTATAGGTAACCCCAGGGTCACATTCACACAGGTACTCAGGGATAACGGAAACACTAGAGATATGACCTATCCAAAGAAACTGTCTAGACCAGAAGTCGTTGATAGATGGTCGGATGGTAATATACTGGCCAACAGGTGGCCTAGAGCTCTACTAGATATAGCGAGTAGGTATCCCTTGGGGTGTATAGTATAGGTCAAACTCTTAACAGCCAAAAAAACCGTTTTGAGAAAAAAGGTGTGGTACTAGGCAGTGGCGGATTTAGCTATAGGGCAGGGGCGGCTTGCCCCCCGCGCTCCTGTTGGGTCTAAAATGGCGCCCTACTTAGGACGCCATCAGTGAACACTAAAGAGGTGTCACTAGGGCAGAAAAAGGATAGCTAAACACGAAACTTCAAATCAACACTTAACTTCAATACAACAATATTTGCTTGCTAAATATCGTATTTCAAAACTGTAATATCTGGTTTTATCAGTCAGGAGGTCGTCAAGTGGAAAAGAATAGAGCAGTATTGAAAAGAATGATAGACGTGACGTTGGTCTAAGTAAAACAAGGTTTGACATTCAGAGGACACAGAGAAAATTCTTGCTTTAGTGATGGTAGTTGTTGAAACACTTGAAATTTTCGTGAATTGTTATCTTTATTAGCCAAATATGATTTCACTATAGACAGTCATCTAAAGTTGGAAAAGAAAAATGAACTTTATTTAAGTTATGATGTGCTAATTTATTTGATTCAATCACTTGCATCTGAATTATCGGCGATAATTGATAAAGAAGTTAATTCTGCACAATTCTTTTCTTTTGTTATTGATTAAACCGTTGATATCTAAAATTGATCAGGATGTATCTAAAAATGATCAGATATCAGTTTCTTTACGTTCAGTTTTAATATCAGGACATGTTGTAGAGAGATTTATAGGTTTTTATACAGGCCTGAATTAACCATTAGGCGTTTTGGGGCACCACAAGTCCTCAAGAAAAATGAGTATATTGTCTCAGTAGCCATGTGTAATCGACATGACATTAGCCAATGGCAAATGCAAAATCGAGTCGCCCATTATTCTTAAGTCTCATCATCTTTTATAAAAGCGCTATAATGTTTACATATTTACAAGAAGACCAGTCTCAGAAGGGCGACACCAGACAAGAAGCAGAAAACATAACGAAGAAGATACAATAATTAGAATGTTCTCGCATGCTTGTCTTTTGGGAAGAAGCGTTACATTTTCACAGCGTCAGTCAAGCTCTACAAAATGAGCACGTGAACTTGAATCAGTGTGCTGATTTGTATTCTTCACTAGCAGATCACTTGCCTGAATCTAGGAATGAATTCAAAAGGTTTGAAGACGCTGCAAAAGAAATAACGCCAGGTCAACTTTGACCTGTAATCGTAAAAGAAAGTGTTGATTGATGGCGATACCCCTGAGGTATCTCTGAATGTCATAGAAAAATGTCATAAATCTAATTTCTATGCCTTTGTTGACAAACTTGAGGTAGAGATGAGTAGACAAGGACGGGTATATAATGATATAGCAGTTTCATTTTCTTGTTTGGTCGATTTACCATAAACGTCTCAGTGTTTTCAAGGGGCTTTTAAATTCTTATCCTGAAGATCGTTACAATAATTTACATACTGAACTACGAAAATTGCACTAATGTATTCGTAACAAGTTTCTTTCTTCAAAATCGTAATACAACGCGTTCAGTCATGCTATATTATACTAAGTGATAGAGACAACATCAAGTGTGATTTTCCAAATGTAAAAATCGCCTTGCGCATATAAAATTAATGGTTACATCGTTTTTAAAAAAAAAACGTAGATAAAACAAGAAATGATTCCTTGTCTCTGTTGATGAATGAGGCAGACTTGTGCACAATTAACGCTACTGATGTACTGCCAGATGTAAATATGTGTGTGCATAATATTGAATATACCAGCGGTCTTTGGAGTATCGGGCCAGAGGCAGAAGGGGGCACCCATGTGGGTTTGTGCCTAGGGCAACAAGATTGCTTTATCAGGCCATGCTTTTATACTTTGGAAAACAGCAATGTTGCCGGATTTGCGGGGAAGATTTTAAAGGAACTACCAAATACAAAAGCGAAACATTGAAATCTCACTCTGTCGAGGACAGGCATACGATGGCACATCTGTGATGTCTGGAATTAAGATTGACCTTCAAACTTATTTAAATAAACTCTATGCCAGTGCCATCTATGTGGATTGTTGTGACCATGTTTTGAATTTATTTGGTCACTATCAAAGCAATCTCTGTTAGCAGTGATGTGCAGTTGTTTCTCGGCACAGCTGAAAGGTTGTATGCATTCCTTACGTCTAGCTTACCACGTCTAATTACTCTTAAAGAGCATCATAAATCTTAATACGAATCAACAGTAGATACTCTGAAATGACTTTCTGATACAAGATGGGCAAGCCGTAAATCTGTAGTTGATGCAGTTGTTTGATCATTTTCTGCTATTCTAGCCACTCTAGAAGATATAAATTCAATGGAATCAACAGAATATAAAAGAAGTGTAAAAGCAGAGGCTAAAGGATTATCTGTTTTAATAACAAAATATTCTTTCCTTTTTTTATGCTATTTGTACAAAAGTTGTTGGATAATATCTTCGTGTTATAAAACTACTCGTAGTGCAAGAGCATTGAAATTCCATTTGTAAAACAATTGATCGATGTTGGAAGAAATAAGTTTGTTGAAATGAGAAGCGATAAAGCTTTTGAAATTCTCAAACTGAAAGTATATGTCAAATAATCTATTAACAAAAATCGTTCCAAAATAGGTTTTAAAAACAAAATTTAAAGAAAAGCGAATAGCAAAAAAGAAAAGTATGGCAGGCGAACTTAGCAGAGATGAAAGGGCTGATGATCAAACTACAAGCTTTAAATCTGAATCGTATTTCACTATCTTGGATACACTTGTAACATAAATAGATTATCGATTTAATGACTTTCGGGGCACAGTCATTTATTTCTATTGTAATGATCCATCACAAACGTCGAAAAAATAAAGATTCTTTTCGAAGCTTGTGTGAAAATTAACAAACACGACATTAACCTTGAAGAAGCAATCGTTGATTATTATACTTTCAAAGATTTGTGTGCATCAAAAGGGCCATCACTATCTAGTGAACTAAAACTTAAAGAGGTTTGCCATTCTTGACTGAAAAACAAATGGCGTCAGGTTTCCTTAATTTGTCAATACTCTATAACATTTACTTGAATCTTTCTGTTACCAATGATTGAAAATCATCATAAATTATTTTCGCTCAACAATGACAAACTAACGTCTGTCTGGATTGTTATTAATTTCAAATGAACGTGATCTAGTTGAGAAAGTTGACTGTGAATCAAAGATAAATCATTTTCTTCAATAAAATCACGTCGATAAGAATTTAATCAGAGCCCAGGGCTCTATATAAATTCGTATAATATAAGTTTCTTTCTTGGATAAAAAAAAAATACGATTGAAATAAATTTACGTTACAATTTTGAAAACATATCTGTTTATATTGTTGATTCTGCTTGACTTGTTTGATGATTTGGAACATTTACAAAATTAGTAAGCTAATAATTAGTATTTGCGGAATGATAGATTATTAGTAAAATTTGGCGGCGCCCCCTGAAATTCTCCTGGCCCCCCACGCACACAAAGCTAAATCCGTCACTGGTACTAGGGTGTTTAAAAATACTTGACGGTGGGAGGCGGACTTATCGCATATCTAGCTTTTGAATATTGAGGAATACGTACTTTTTCTGACAAATTTATATATATAATGTAGACTGGGTAGCGTGAAATTCAACATGACTTCTTCAAACTTAATTTAAAAAAATACTTCAACCAATTAGCAATGAAACCCACTCAATCGCTGGGGTGGAAAGTAGGTTGTTTAAATAGCTTACGCACCACGGGGAGAGGGCCCATCAACCATATCACTGCCCTCTACCCCACCCCCCCCCNCCCCCCCCCCCCCCCCCCCCACAAAAAAATAATAATTCTTGAACATAAAGACATTGACTTTATTTAAACAATTTCTCTGAGTGTGACGCCTCTATTTCATCTCGAAGCCGCCACTGATTTTACTTTCCTCTTCACAGCTGTTATCCTTGTACTACTGTTGGTATCTGACCTTTCAATACTTTTATCTGCCAGATAATCCATCGCGATGTAGCGGCGAGAAACGTTCTGTTGGGAGACAAACTTGTGGCCAAAATAGCAGATTTCGGCCTGTCTAAAAATGACCAGACCTACGTCAAAACGTCCAGTGTAAGTTGAATTTTCACCACTTTTCTGAATATATTTGTTTAAAAAGTTAATTTAAACGGTTATTTATACATTTTTATGCTACACCGTTTGATCATACGACTTAAATTAACTTGTCAGTTTAAATTAAGTGTATTATAACTAAAATATAACTTTTGTTACAGACGAGGGTCCCAATCAGGTGGATGGCTGTAGAATCTCTGTTCAACAACACGTACACCCTACAAAGTGACGTGTGAGTATACTAATTATTAAACAAACATATTCAATTTTAAGTTAAACAACCCCTTTTTTGACTATAAATCCCTTATATGTATATATATGAGACATAACTAAAAGTAGGCTATTGATTGTGTTCAATATAATACGCAACGCCCGACAAACCGTGATAGATCCCTGTGACATCGAGTGATGGAGTGAAACCAGTGACCCGTGGAGGTCAACTATAGCAGACGACTACACATGCTGTATAGAGATAAACTAAAAACTCATAAATTTAATGACGGTACATTCAACCGATCTGAAATTTTGATATAGGGCATTGTTAGGTGACACAAGTCTATGTGCAAAATTTCTTTTTGACTTGTATTTTTTTTCGCAGACAGGCGGGACCACGACAGAACGACAAGATGGTGAAGTTAATATAAAAGATTTAAAAATAATACAGCTGGTTGTTGGTTGACCTTTTTTTTTATGAATGTAAACAAATTCGACGTGAGAAGAAATTTTCAATAACATTTAAAGCTACCACCCACGACAATAATCAGATGCAAATGAAAAGTTGTCGAACACTGACATGTCACTTGTTGCTAGCAACATTACGGAAGTGAATAAATTAGCGAAATTTGATAAAAACTGCTGTCGAAGAGGGTTTCTCCCTAAAAGCGTGGGCAGCCGCCGGAAGCACTGAAACACTGAACGTGTCAAAAACTCCGAAATGGCAGCAGCTGGTTCAAGTACTCAAGTGCCTCTGTGCTTGGTTTGTGCGAAGGTCTAGTGATAACGAGGCGTGAGTTCCGTCGCGCGAATCTACAGAGTTGAAAGTTACACATAACATTCTGAACTTTTCGTCTAGTCCGTAAGTGATACTATATTTTACTAAGTGTTGAAATATCAGATTAAAACATATGCGATTTGATACCATGAACAGGTCTTGCACAAGAGGTTGGTATCTTGCCAGCTTGGATATTTGGTAACGAGCTTCAGTTAACTCTTGGCGGCCTGAAATGTATACAGTACATTTTAAACTTTCTCAATTTTCGAAAGTAAAACTTGTGTTATTTCTGAGCTTTAAACTGTAACCACTTAAATGATGAAAGATTGCAATTATTAACAACCAACCAACAATTTCCACATGTCAAGTGGCATCTGAATTTTCATCACGTGTAAACCTTTCTTCTATAACCATTTCTTCTATAAACATTTCTTGGTCTTTCTGATTTACTTCTAGCTTCTTATTGAGAGTATTTGTTTTCTGACCAACTGTTAGAAAAACGTGTTTTATGACCTCTTTTATTCATTGGCCAATTGGTTGGAGAAATAATTCTATGAACCCTTTCGTAGGAGAACATATTACCTGCCCATTGTTTGTCGGAGCAATGCTATCTTGTTTGGGGAGGTTTCTACCTCTTTGTTGGTGTTGAAAAACATATTCTCTGGCCCCTTCATGCGACTCCCTGGCCCAAATATCAGACCCAAAAGGATAATGTCAACCTGGCCCTCCTATTTTGAGCATAGGTGTTGTTAGTTTTCAATACACAGAAAACAATATGACACTAAACAAGCGCCGAATTTTATTTCAGATGGTCGTTTGGAATTTTGCTATGGGAGATCTTCACACTTGGAGGAACGCCTTACTCCAGCATTGACAGCCAACAACTGTTCACTTACTTGAAGGATGGACACAGGTTAAGGAAGCCCAGGCTGTGTGATCAGGACATGTGAGCTCAACACATTTTAATTAAACATTTTTATCTCAATAAATTGACATCACATAACAAACAACACAAGGCCAGTTGAATATCAGCCCATAGTTAACATTAAATGGTATCATAATAATTAATAAGCCCTTGCCGCCGGCTGGCCATTGTGGTTTAACTTTATGCCACTTCTTTTGGTTATGAATTTGCCTGATATCTTTTCACTCAGAACTAAACAGGGCCAACTTCTTTACATTATGTATTTAAAATAAATATATTTTTGTAATTTTGTATGTAAATTCATTAATTTTTAAATTTTAAATTGCAGTCATAAATTTCAGCTTTCAGCACTAAATCATTATATAAGTGATAGTGTACACATAATGACTCGTACCAGAAGAATTTTAAATAAATAAGCGAATATCTAATCAAGAGATGCACAAATAATCTTTTAGAGTACTTTACTCCACATGCACTTTTGTCACAATTTATAGCAGCAACATTTGAGAATGTTTTGAGATTAGAAGTATTTAAATTTACATCTAGGTACGCCATGATGCTCCAGTGTTGGAATGACATACCAGAAAGAAGACCAACAATCGATGAACTTACTGCCAGGTTACAACGAATGTTGGAGAATAGCCAGGTAAGTTTCATTGAATGAGCATCATAACTTTATTATTATTTTAAAAAAATAGAATAACTAACCATATAAGAACAGATATGATTTAAGTATGGAGATTCTTACACCAATTCAAATCAGATAGTTTTTACTTGGATTTTTTTGTCAAACATGAAGAATTTCAATTTTATTAATTTAAAATATTTATTATACTTCATCGTTGTACAGGTTTACATGAACATAAGTGTCCAAGAAGAGTCGTTGTACACAGAGATAGACCACGACAGAGAAAACTCCTAACCGCCTATGAAGATCCTATGGGAGACAATCCAATAAAAGTGCAAGTCACTTTACTAAGAGAATATTTGGATTTTCTTAGACTGACCAAAAACATTTCTTTTTAAATTGATTCTATAAAGGGAGATTAATGGGTCTTCTGTAAAATGCATCCCAGCCTGTATCCAGATATTATATAACAGTTTTGGAGTCTTTAAAAATTTCAAAACGTAAACTCCATTTACATCTGATTACATGAAACCCCCTCAGTAGGTGATTTAAATTTTAATATATGTTTGTATGATACCACTGCTCCATTAGCTCTTTGATTTAAAACACTTTTTAAAAAAATATTATATTGATTATAGTTCTTACTGAGATTTCTTTTTTCTTGTCTTCCTTTTTTTCAAGATACACATCATTTTTTACATGCTTGCTAACAGCCTTACTAGTATATAGAATTGACCATTTACTATTGACCATTTACTATTGGCAATTGACCATTTACTATTGACAATTTACTATTGGCAATTGACCACTTACTATTGACCATTATTATTATCAACTAGATCTTATAATTTTCCGTGCAAACAAAATCACTGTATGTATGTTATATAAAGCAAATAATGCTCATATTTTAATCATTTATTTCCCATGTACCTTAGTGCAAAAATAGATTTTATCAATGCAATTGTTAACATGTCCTGGCAATCATTACCATATGACAAGCAGAAATGCTCTGAAAAGTATGAGATGTTGAAAATATGTTTATTTGTTCAATATATATCTATATATTTTTTTTAAAACTTCATAGCATTATTATGTGTTAATGTATTATTAAATTTGATTTTCCATTCAAATGAAACAATGTCAGATTGGTAATGTTTAATTATGAAGGGTTTCTTGAAACTTACAATAATAAACTTATTGACTTTAGCTTCTAAAAGTTTATAGGAAAAAAAATTTAACCACAAATTGAAAATTTTTTCTTTGTTGAAAATGTAGTTGTATATTATAATAATGAAAACTCTTGGTAATTTTTTTTCTAATTTGCTTTTAAAACTCTTAAAGTGCTATAAGGTTTTTGGAAAACTTCCGCCTCAGTCCCGTAAGGATTTCCCGTATTACGATCAACCGGTTATGAAATTAAAAAATTTGCGTAAAATCCATTTATAATATTATTGTCATACTGACTTCATTTTTAAGGCTAAGAATGGCTATTTTACGCATCCAAAAGACCGTACTGAGTTTGAAACAATATTTACCTGTAGTTTAGTACTATTATTTTAGTAATAAAGTATAACAAAAACGTATCTTCGAAAAAAAACCCGTTAAAACTACCGAAAAACATCGCGAATCGAGCGAAAACACTAGTGCCGGCAACGGCCGCCATTGCCGGAAGTCAAATACATAGTTTTTCAAGCATTGAAGAGTTTTTACTTTCCGAGATCTCATTTCTAACGAGATTTGTATCTAGGGACGCATTACGACGCTTTAGGGATAGCGGGAAGAGACGCATTACGACGCTTTGCGACTTTAAGAGTTAAAAAAAAAAAAACAACAATGCTATAACAGATTTAAAATTTAAACATTTGTCTCCCAAATTTGCTGCAATCTCAATTTTATATCATAAACACAATAAAGAAATGATTTTGAGGATTCTAACTGGCATTAGAAATTTTTAAATCAAAATCTGCAATGTAGTTTTGAATGAAATTGAAAGGAGGTGGCAGATTGGAATGGTTGACTGAATGATTTCATGATTTTAAAATGGTAATTTAACTTATTTTGTTTTCCTATGTTTAAGTTATGGTTGATTATAAATATTAAATGTTATATGTATCTCACCTTCTGCTATCATCCTTGTAGCACTTTTTGAGGGCAAAAAAATATTTTTTGTTGAATTTAACTCTTAATCATAAAATGTTTTCATGATTTAATATTCGCTTTCATGAATTTCAGATGCCATATTATGATACCACAATTTAAGTACATACAGTTTGTACAGTGTGTGATATGTATTGTACTTTTGTACACTAATTCTATTGGGTGTACATTTTGAAGGCAAAAGTAAGATGTGTAAAAAAAAATGATGAAAATGAGATGGAATTTGAAATATTGATTTCTGATCTTTTCATTAAATATTCACTTACTGTGTTACAACTAATTAATCAGTAAGATCTATAGAATATATTTTTGATCATTAAATTGATGACAGAGACCCAGAAGGAAAAATAAAATTGGCATTTTTGGGGATATAGTTTGCAACCGGTCCTTTTGCAATAAAATGTATATGGAATTACAATTGACATGATTTTGTGTAAATATCAAGAGGGCCTTTTGTCTTCAAAGTGTTAATCTTTAGTTCCTGTGTATGGTTGATAGATGAGATAAGTATGTTTTCATTAACACAAATTGTATGGACAGCATATTTATCTGACTTATTTCAGATTGCTGCATTTGAGTTAAGAATGTAAATATATTGCTGTATGTTCTGACAATCACCTTCAACCAAATATAATCTGAAGATTTACATTTTTTTTATAAAGTATGTGTCCAACATGTTAAAGCCTTTCTTGCTTTATTCGCATGAATGCTATAAACTTTCTTTATGACATCATCACCTATTGGCTTATTTTAAGTGTTCCAGGCTTTCAATTATTGTATGCCTTTAGATTCTTATAATGCAGCAGTGAATCTGATGAATTATACTTATACAAACAACAGCTTGATAGTCTCAGAAACCTGCTAAAAGGATCATAAATATTACTCAAAAGACCCCATAAAGAGAGATGAGTTTAAAAAGGATTAGATAAAGCATTTTTATTTGTTTTCACTAAAGATTACTAAATCATATAGTAACATTTAGCTCTAATATTCAAATTGAAGAAAGATTACTTTAAAATTGTATTTTATTATTATTGTGTCAATCTTACATTAACTTCACAAAATGACCAAAGTCATGTCTGATAAATAAAAGATAAATGGTGGCATGAAAATGAATATTTATTTTTAAAAAACATAATTTATTAAAGTCAACATTTTTCTTAAAATATAAAGAATGAAATAGTTTAACATATTCAAATTTTTATAATATTTTCTTACTTAAGTAGGTCTTTAAATGAATTTAAACAATAACTCTCTATCTATTCACCAGATGTTGAAAATCAGATCCATCGTAAAAGCTTTTGTGTATTGATTCATTTGTAGCATAATGACAATATAACCTAACATTTTTAAACTCTTTGTTTGTTCTGTCATAAATATAAAGCATGAAAGTAAAAGTTGAAAAAACATCACCTAAACCAAAGGTTATTTATATAAATATATATATATATGTATTTTTATATATTTGAACATTTGTTAAAACAATTGCTTAATACTATCATTTCTAAAATTAAACATGGAAAGATCAAATTTGATGTGAACTTTGGATGAAACTATTGCCATCATTATTCAATAAGTGAAGAAAAGACTTGTCAGAAAAGTCGAGACTAAACAGATACAGTCCAATAACAAATATTTTATTCAATAAGTGGTTTTATGGACATCAAATTTTTAAAAAGTTCACACCCTGCATATCCAACACAATTTACTGTCTGCCTGGTAGAAGACTATGTAAAGAAATGATAAGGTTATTACTTTTTCACCAGGAGTACTAATGACAAAACCAACTTGCTGCATACTTTTTGTTTATAATAGAAATAATAATCTATAAAGACCAATAAAGTAACTATAATATTGTAAAAAGAATGCAGTTATACATAATTTAGTTGCTTTTTAAAAAATCTAAATCTGGATTCATATGGTACAAATGCAGGATGAAGGCTACCTAGAGTAAATACATATGGCATTGAGTTAGCAGAACAGCTCACTATCATGTTGAAATGGTTTTGAAACAGGAGAATGTGGATATATTTTTTTTCAATTCAACACTAATTTGTTGTAGAGCCACAGACAGCAGCAAATGAGCTTTCTAAAAGTATTATTATAAAAGAGTGCATGAGATTTTACGAATAGATTAGGGGACTCAAGAACTGTCCTTAAAGAAATAAACATCATGTGATCTTTCAAATTTATTTTAATTCCATATAAAACAAAATAACCTGATTTGAAGTATTAGAGCTTATAAAAAATATTTTCAACAAAAAAAAATAATAAATAACATCATTTTCTAGTTTCCAGGGTTTTTTTTAAACCACATCCACAATTTCGTCTATGTGCTAACAAAGAACTTCACAATAAAAAATTAGTCTTAATAAAGAAATCAATATTTTAAAATATTTATTTAGATTATAATGCAAAGTCAGGTGAGTAAAAAGAAATTTTTTTAAAAAATGTAATTCATTCTAGGGTTACCCTAAAAGCAAGACTATGAATGAAGAGTATTTTATTTTTTAAAATCTTTGAAAGATATGAATAGCACAAGGGAAGAAACAGCTAAGTGACATTTAAAATTTTTTTTAGTTATGCCCAGTATCTGATAGAGGATAATAAATAGAATGCTCTGAATGAGGTATTATTTAAAAAAATTACTTCTCTAATCATAGTAGATATTCAAATCAATTTTGTTAATTTATAAGAAAATTTAAAATAATTTTAAACTTTAATACTTGAATATCACAAAACTACAAAAAATGTGACTTAGCCATTTCTTCCCTTGTACTCTTCAAACATTTCTTCAACAGATTCTCAACCAAAATTTCTCTATGTCAATCTGATCTTTTCTCAAATGTTGAAATGAGCTTTTTTCTTTTACAGAGCTTCTCTGGGTTCTTTTTCTTTATTTCAACAAAACTTTTAAAATATTTGTGAGTCTTTCCTTCATTCTTGGCATTAAAAATGAAGTATCATTGAAATTAAATCTGTACAAATAAATATTTAATTATATGTTGTTGTGAATAAAGAAATATAAAGTCTTTATAATACTTTAATTTAATTGAACTACTAAAAAATGTCCTGTATTCAGCATTGTAAGTCATGAAAACTAAAACTAATTCTTCAGTATTTTCAGTTTTCCTCCTGTTAATAAAGAAAATTATAGAAACTACTATAAATTAGAGCAAATCTTGAAAAAAGAGTTTGTTTAAAGTCATTTCAGTGAAGAAAAAATTTTCATTCGCTTGTGTTTAAATATTTGAGAAATAGATTGTCTTTTAGTATTCAATAACTATTTGAATCTACAGTTGAAAAAAAACAACGTATTTTAAACACTTCAACAGTGCATGAAGAGTTCAAATAAAATAGTAGCTATTACATTTCTAGGGGAATGTTTTTTAATGCTGTAAAAGAGATTTTTTAAAAAATATCTAACTTTTTAAATAAATATTATAAACTGTTACCCGCTGTGTAGGATACGCAGCAGACTTGCTCATACATAGTGCAATGAAATTGGGAGAGAACGGACACAAACTACAGCACAAAGAAATCAGAACAAAACGAATGAACCGGGAAGGGGGTCGGTCGTTGGTGGTATCAACGCATTATTGGTATCAAAACATGTGCACTGTGGTTAGCTACTTGCCCCCCCACCCTGCCCCACCCTTTCTTTCCAACCATAAACTGTGAGAGCCAAGTGAACTTCCTAATGGCCATGATCGGAAAGACCGCTACAGAGCAGGTATATAGACAAATTTTGTAGACCCGAGAACATTCTAGGTAGTAAATGATGATATTGGCGGGAAGTATTTCGGACATCACGATAATTTCAGCCTCGCCATCATATACCCCTAAAGTCCTCATGTACTGAAGTATTGTTGAGGACAGTATATGACTACTTTTCTGTTACTGAGAACGTCGCTGAAGTCATCCCAATGTTGAGAAACAAAGTTTACAGTACAGCCATTTAGTGAAGTCATGTTCAAAATGAAAGGGGGAAAAGAACGGGCAAAACATAAACATTTTTAAAATATTAAAAAATAATGTCTTAGCTGGGGCTTGAACCCAAGACCTTCTGCATGTCAGGCCGATATAATAACCACTAAACTACGAAATGCATATTATTATGTAAAGGAACGATAGTTAACTCAGGAAGCATTCTTGGTCTCGATGACCCCCCACCCCCGGCCACCACCTTTGCTTGTCAAACATAAACTGATTGGTCGGTGTTTGACCTCAGCGAGGGTCATTCATCATGCTTGTTTGCACATGCCCGATTAAGAGAAATATATACAGATGCGTGAGTGGTGCCCCGCATAGTTGGGTGATGCAGAGAATTATATATACAGATTATAAGACTTTTTCATCTTATGGGTAGCTACAGCCTATTTTGTTGATAATCTGAGAAACTTGAGTTTGAGAAGGTGTTTCATTGGGAGATGTTTACTTTAAGTTTTCATTAATAGTTTAGTTGGTGTTTTTATTGGAATGTACAAAAATATTATATGATATGAAAAATTGACAAAAATGTACAGCTTTTACAACTCAGACAATTCTACAAGGTCATAGGGTAGAACAAAGCAGTTTTCAAAATCAGTAAACCCTTTACTATCAATGAAACATTGGTTACAGGTTATACTTAATAAGAAGGAGGTGTCATTTCTTTTTTTAAATTTATTATTAGACAGACGGAATTAAGCTGTTACATTCTAGCACAAGGTTAAAGCATGTAACATAAATAAAACAATTGGCCCACTGTTGAAAACAGGAGGCCTCAACACCCTGAGAAGTCAAATTAGTTAATTATAGTTATCACTGGCCAATTTTCTGATATAAATACACATACAGTTATAAAAATATATGTTATGGCCAAAATCAAACGTTTGTCAAGTTCCCTTATCACAAGTAAGATTGATATTAGGTCAATGTTCCGTGTTCTTGAAATAATCAGTGCTATGGCTGTTTTTTTTAAATTTTCTTTAAGACACATGAAAATGCTCACCATGGAATCTGAGCATCGAAAAATATCAAGAAACCTGACTGCTCAATGCCATTTTGCTAACTGACTTGCTCAATGACAAAATTAAGTACAAGTTGGACTTTACTTATTCAATTTAAATTACATAACCAATTGAGCCGGCCAGTTCCTGCTTTGACCACTACATTTATGTTTTCCTAATAATGAAATAATGGGAATGAAATGAGCCAAAGCCTTCATCGTAAGAAAGGAATTCGTTCTAGCAATGCACGTAGTATACTTCCTGGACACTTTTGGTGTTTCTCAATTAAGTTTTCAATCGCTGATTTGACCTTGAAAAAAATAATTATCTAATTATAGATGCCTTCATTTAACAACATTCAGGGTAAATTGAAAATGCTACAGCTTATTAAATAAATATATGATTAAAATGATGTAGCCATCATGGACTTATATACAATTAAATATCCTTTACCAAAAATTAAAATTGTTTTAAAGGTGCTGATATCCTAATAGCTAAAGTAGAAAATAAGGCAATGGTATATAAGTGCTCACCTTTTCTTCCAGCTCTGGTATCCTAATAGCTAACAGAGAAAATAAGGCAGTGGTATACAAGTACTCACCTTTTCTGCCAGCTCCTCCGGAGTGAAGTTAGGATTAGGTAAAATTGGTTCTCCAAATACTGTTCTGAAGCCAGAAAAGAATTACTTCATCATTGAAATGACAATGTGACTAATGTATTACATAAATATTAAAAAACATTTCCAAGTACTAGATTGGCCATTGAGATCTGTTTTCAACCAATGCTTACATTTTTTTAACATCGTCACTAATTGCCTCTTTACGTCAGACATCTTATGTTAAAATGTTCTTACCATGGCCAAGTAAGAATTAAGTTTAAAATAAATGCAGTAAGGTGATCTAAACTTAAATTTAAACCAAAAAAAATCAAATCCTACTTTAATTTAACAGGAAAAAATCCATACACAGGAACACAAGGTATCCTTGTTTTTTCATAAAATCCTCTAAGCCAAGCTGAAAATTTAATTTTAAAAATATAAAACATTGGTTCCAATCATCATTTTATTAAATTTACAAGTTAGTTTAATTCAATACATAAAAATTAACCATCTTATATATTATAAATATTACATATGAAATAAATATATTTAACGGCTAATAATTAATGTTAATATCATTTTCTTTAAAATATTGGATATATGAGTTAGTGAATAAATGATCAATAACAGCAAACCTCTTGCCCAATAGGGAGTCCTGAAAGCTTCCCTTATATTCATAGTAAACATCGGGATGATTGCCTGCAATTAAAAATATAAATACCTGAGATTTTAAGAAATCTATTTAACATTTTTAAAATTGATTTATCTGTAGAAAAATTTGCTTGGACTTGTGGGCATATCAGTTTATAAAGGGGACATTTTAAGGAATATATTGTCAAAGTAAAACATAGATTTTACAGCAAAACCATTTTTTTATTTTACTTTTTTCTTGGCAGCATGGAAAGTGGATATTAAAGGGCACGGTGGTTGAATGGCATGTGCGCTCTGCTACCGAACTGATGATCATGGGTTCAAATCCATGTGAAGGCAGGGATTTGTTCCCGGCGCCAATTGCACCCGTGAGTCCAGCCAGCTTCAAACAGGTACCTAACACTAGTTAGGGAAACAAAGGTGGATGGGTCATTCGTGGAACTCTCATAGCCGTGGCATGTGAATGCTGCTTCACTACCAAACAGGTATGGTCTTTGGACACATTAATCTTCTGAATAGAAAGAGCGTCTGTATACATAAGACATATAAGACAATTATTTTTTTTTATTAAAAGGGAATCTTTGTTTTCACTTGAAATTTTTAATTTGATGTTATAGGTTTCTTTTTTCTTAGGATTTTGTAAATATAAACACTTACCACATTTGCTTGTAATGCAACTTTTGCAAATCCACATCTTTTATTCCATAGTAATTTGTAGTTCTCATCACTAAAAAGTCCTTCTCTTACTCCACCTTAAATTGAAAGTTTTTGGAAAAATAAATTCATAAAACATTGAACAATTTCACAACTTCTACTAATTTTAGCAATGGCAAAAACTCCAGATTTTTCATACTTTTAATACAAACATTTTCTAGTAATTTTGAATGAAACATTCATAAGTTGTAGCCTTTGTAGCTTTATACACACTCAATAAGCTTAGTTAGTGATAATGAGAAGAAAATAATGGCGCTATTTATAATATAGCTGAAATAATAGGGACTTTCACAGAGATACTCAGTCAAGTCTGTAAAATTTATACTGTAACAAACATATAAATAGTGGAATGAAGACATCAACTACGCACCTGGAGCAATAGATAGCAAATGCCCATTAGACAATACATCTACACAACTAGAAACAGTTCCTGGTGCTACATTAAAAACTTCCATCATCGTTTGCCAACCTGATACAAAAATTGCAGAAATTAATAGCAACTTAATTAGGGCTGTCAATATTGTTGAAAAAAACTGCCTGGGTGCCCGTCCTAATTCTGAACGGGTACCTGGGTTACCCATTCGAAACGTCGCATAATTGTCCCCGTTATGACGACAGCTATACAATGCTACCTAGCCACCATCCATACACTTTATTTCACACAGTAGCCACACGGCCAACGTCTTACCCATCTTAGACATTGAAGCCACATTTTCACAAGTAGCCAGGCGGAATTTTACTGCCCGGAAAATTACACAGCAACTCAACAGGCCTCAACTCAATAAGTCACAACTATTTTAATCACACTCAGTTAAAGAAGTTTTTTTAAATGCCTCAGGAGCTATTTAATTAAATTTTTTAATAAAGCTCGAAGAAAATTTCTTGTTTTAAAAGGACAGAATATTCAATATTAATGTGAGCAAACATTTCAGAAATTTTGTTGGCATTATTAATAAAATATTAATGGTTAAGATTCATAATTACTAATTTCAATTATCAATTTTTTTAAAAGTTCCAGTAAAAATTAGTTAGTATTTTATCTTTCTATTACAATGTATAAAAATTAGGGCTGCGGAAATTACCGATTAATTTCTCGATTAATATGTAAAATGTTTTATCGATTAAAATAATTTTAATCGATAAAATGGTGATTAAAATTAAACAAAATATTTAAAACTATTTTTCGATTTATTAATAAATAAATAATTATTAATAATTAATCATTGTTTTTAAGTACAAATTACTACAAACTTCTCCATTTAAAAAAAAGATTTTTAAAATGGAAACCTTAAAATAAGCAGTTTTATAAGGAAAATGATATTTAAAAAACATTGTTTTTACTTATACAACAATTACAAAATTTAAATTCTTTGACATTAAATTGAACTACTTATATTTAAATATATCGCCTAAAAATATTTTTTAAAATAAATACTTAGGTTTTGGGCATTTTATAAAATTTTAAGTTAAATGACGTCATACATCGTATTTTCAGCTTTAATCAAAATTATCGATTAATTATTCGGTAATTTTTCAAAAGTTAACGATTAAATTTAATTTAATCGATAACAGCCCTAATAAAAATATTTGCAAACTCTTAAATAAGGCTAAATAAAGATGCTCATTCCATTTTATCAACCTGATTGAATATTCTTATATATGAACAAGTTTAATGTATTTTAAATTTATCCTAAATATTCAAATACATTCAAACCTCTCATAACAAGAAATTCACATAACAAGCAAATTTTTTTTTAAAAAGTTGCCCCCATTACGAGCGAAAAATTCGCATTAACAAGTGACGCAAAAAGGGAAAGTCCCTTTTTTTCCCTGGAAATTCATTTCTGAGCCGGCACTTCCGCCCCAACGAATAATTCTGTGTTTAGCACTCACTCTGTTAGCGTATTGTTTTCGTGTGTAATCAACAGTCTTTTACAAATTTTTGTATTCAGACAGTATTCGTAATTTTTGTATGAGCAAAGCGTTAAAACCTGCGCTAAAATGTCTTCGAAAAAAAAAAACAAGAAGACAATTATTATTATAAGAGAGAAGAAAAAATCTGTTTAATGAAACGTAAAACCATTGCAAAGCAAGAACAAGGTGAAAGCGTGGCTAATATAACGCACACTTACAATCGGCCAACAATCTGCACTATTCTCAAGAACAAAGTCAGTGTCAAGAATGTCTACGAAATGGTTACAACACATTTTTTCACATTTTGAAGCGTCTGCAAAAATAAATGTCTTTAGACCGTTCTTTAGTTAACTCTTTTTCTCCGTAATTATTTTCCACGTTTTGACGGAATTATCTATTTTGGAAATTTGTTGCGTGCTACCATGCCATCTTAAAATGTTAATAACTTTTTTATTTTTTAACAGATGTTACGTATCTAGGCGTTGTTACCTATTTACTTTTTTTTTGTTGTTTTCCCTTGACCTGTTGCGGTCGAGAGACGGGTAGAAAATTCCCGAGGTTGTCTGCCCCTTTTGTGTAATGAGTTTTTTTTATTAGCGGCGGCGAGTTCAAGCCACACAGACCGTGTGACCGGTCCTTGACCTGTGTGTTTTCATCTGGTCAAAAATATGAGGTTTTCTTGTTCCGTCTCTTTAGAGAAGGTTCTAGCCCTGTCTTGTTGTTGTTGACTTGTCCTGTTCTCGAATAGTATTCGAGAAACTACTAGAGTTGTCTTGAGCTCGACGCGCGGTGGACTATAAAAAGACCGCCCGTATAACGTTGAGGGGGATACGACATACGGAGACAGCCGAGAGACAGTATCGCGGAGACTGTGCGTGACCCCTGCGTGGTATCGTTAGTGTAAGTTGAGATTTTTCCTTTTCAAGGCCTTGCTGGTAATTGTAGTTATCTTTTAAAACTCTTGAAGTGTAATATTTTTACATGCCATTTTTGTAAAAGGGTTTAGTCAACCTCTCAATTCTGTATTGAGTAGATGTTTGTGTTTTTTTGTTGCTTGTAACTTAATGTGATTCCTTTAAAAGTACTATTTGATTTATATTTTATTAAACATTCAGTTAATATTTTACTTTCCGATTTCTTGTGTTATTCATTGTAAGTCTGTGGTTAAATTCAGACTTAAGATAGTGACACAACGGCTTTTTCTATTGTCACGTTCCCCTAGACAAGCCAATACAAATTAGAATAGATGTAATTCAATTCGTAATACGTGACAAAAGAAGATTGGGGCCTTCGTCCGGGATGTTTTTCTGAACCTATTTTCATCTTACTTGAGTAATTTTGTAAAGGCGAAGTTGCCGTTAAAATTTTTTTTTCTTCAAAGAGTCGGAAGTAAAATATCAATAGTATTGACGAAACTCTCGTAAGGTTTTTTGTTGTACTGATTGTGTACTGTATATTTACATTGTATACATATTTTTTTTTGTGCCTGTGATAGTTTTGTTAGTTGGCCATGGATATTCAGAGTTTTCTTGCAAATCCCTCTGTGGAAGAGCTTGATGCTTTTACTAGGAAGGAACTGGTCCTTATTTCTAAACAGTTAGGGTTAAAAATAAAATCAAATGCCCTTAAACAAGAAATCAGAGATAACATTGTAATCCATTATGTAAACGAGGAAGTGTTTTCTGAAGACCTTTTAGAAACCCTTAGACCCGAGGAGGGTAAATCAGATTTGGAACTTCAGATTAAATTAAAACAAATGGAAATAGAAGCCCAGCTAGCTTTAAAAGATAAAGAAATAGAGTTAAGGAAATTAGAGTTAGCTGCTAATGTGAGATCAGATTCTTCCCCTGCCAGTCATACTGCTGAAGCAACAAAATTTTTGAAAATAATTCCACGCTTTAATGAAGCCACAATTGACAATTATTTTCCACAATTTGAACTTTCCGTGAAAAATTTTAATGTACCTGAAACTTTGTGGCCCACTTTGCTGCAAACAGTTTTGACTGGTAGAGCTGCAGAGGTATTTTGTTCTTTGACCATTGAACAACAGAAAGATTATAATGTTGTTAAAGCCTTAATTCTTAAGGCATATGAACTTGTTCCGGAAGCCTACCGAAAGCAGTTCAGGGATTGTCGCAAATCGGATGGCCAAACCCATGTAGAATTCCTGCGGGAAAAGGAGCGACGCTTTGAAAAATGGCTCACTTCCAAGGAAATCGGCACCGACTTTGCCAAATTCAAGAACCTAGTGCTGATGGAAGAGTTCAAGAGTTGTGTGCGGCTGGACGTCCGTACGCATATAGCTGATCGTGGCGAGGAAGATGTGCACAAGGCTGCAGTGTTGGCAGACGATTATATAATATCACATCAATTTGCCAAGTATACGACGGATGTCAAGCCAAAACAAGTCAAACAGCCGGAGTCCACTGCTAGCAACTCCAT
>MUZC01002718.1:632194-683755 GCA_002072015.1 Radix auricularia
TATTAATAAATCGAAAAAAAATGTTGAAATTATTTTCCTTAATTTTAATCGCCATTTTATTGATTAAAATAATTTTAACCGATAAAACATTTTACAGATTAATCGAGAAATTGTTAATTTCCGCAGCCCTAATATATATATATATATATATATATAAGTGCTGCGGAAATTAACGATTAATTTCTTGATAAATCTGTATAATAAAAGTTTATTAGTTAAATTATTTTAATCGATAAAATAGCAATTAAAATTAAAGAAAATGTTTTTAAAATTTTTTTGATTTATTAATAAATAATTAATTATTAATAATAGTTTATTGTTTTTTTACATACAAACTTCTCCTTTAAAAAAAATAGATTTTCAAAGTGTAAACTGTAAAATAACCTGTTTTTTTAAGGAAAAAATGATAATAAAAAAAAATAAACATTGTTTTTACTTAATTAATTAACAATAAGAAAATTTAAATTCATTGACATTATAATTATATTGAACTAATTATCTTTAAAAATATCTCCTAACAATGTTACATATTTTTTTATTTAATACTTAAGATATGGGCATTTTGAAATATGCCCTAAATTATTTTTTAACGATTAATCAACCCATCGCTTACAAATTATTGGAAGTCAATAGGTAAAAAAATAAAATATGCCTGAAGATAAATAATACATTTCCTAATGATTATATGAACATTTTGGTTTTAAACTATTGTCTTACGGGAATGTTCAAAATGTTCATGGTTCTAATAATTTGCCTACTTATCAAACCAAATGAAAAGCGTATTAAGTTAATGGCAGTAATGGAATCTGACTCAGAGACAGAAAATGACGACAGCTCTTCTCATGAATTACCGCGTTTCAACATGGAGATGAAAGTTACTGAATCCATTAACTCTCTACAATGGTGGAAACTTAACAAACACTGATAATGTCATTCCTCGCCGTGTGAATGATTGTTCAGCTCTGCTGGTTATATTGTCAATTACACCTGCTCATCACTTAAACCAAATAATGTCAACACACTTGTCTTTTTGCCTAGTTGATTAAAAGATGACATATAAAGGAGACATTCCAGTGTTATTTAGATTTTCAACAAGAACGTTTATTAAGTGCTAGTGCTACTTATGATGTCATAATTTTAATTTTTAGTTCAAATCAAAATTAATAATTAATTGTTAATTTTTCAAAAGTTCACTATTAAATTTAAATTAATCGTTAACAGCCCTAATATATATAAAATATGAGGTGCCCCCGAAATAGCACTGCTGTTGGAAAAGACATAAAATACAGAAATTGACTGCACAGTAAAAGTCATCATTACCTTCATTGAGTGATTGCTGTCAACCTTAATTTTAAAAAAAAAAATGTAAACATAGAAACTTTTTACTTTCATTTGAGCCATGAATCTGTGAGCATTGACTTTTAATTAGTAATCATTAACATAAAATCAAACAATTTTTCTAAATACCCATTTCCAAAGTAGGGATTGCATTTTTTGTGTAAAATTCTCTTTTTCAGTACATCAAATCATGTTTGTGGTTAATATTGGTGCACAATAATGTAAAACTTAATGCACTGCTAAGCTTAGTAAGTGGTATCAATTCTTATTAACTCTTACTTTGTAATAATCTTAGACTCATTTTCAAAAATTACATTTTTAAGGTACTTGATTCTAATTTAAAGAAAGCTGAAAATTCTTTTTGACCCTTGTTAAACAGAACATAACATGAAAGATGTAGTTCCTCTCTTTCTTTAACTAATTTTTATAAATTAAATCCAGTCAGTTCTTAAAATTAAACTCATTATTCTTTAAATAGACTTTGGAAAAGCTTCTGCTAATTACATTTACTTTATTTAAAGTTTTTTTTTTTTTTTATACTTATTACCAGTAAAATTAGATAAGATGATTGTTTTATAGGATCCCTTAATTAGTTTTGCATTACATAACTTCATTTTAAACATTTTTTTGTTAAGAACGAAATTAGTCAAATGTTTTGTGTGTTTTCTCCAGAAAATTGAACAAGCACTACTAAATTATATAAAACATCTCAGAAGTTTGATTCAAGCTCAGTGCATTTCCACTGAGCAGCAACAGCTAATTGTTGGATCACTTAAAGGAAAGCACTCTGGATGTTCCCACAATGTTGATGATGAATCTTTAGGACTTATAACAATCCAAATATTTGTGATGTTTTTATTTCATTCTACTTCTGGTTTTAGTGCAGGGATGCACATTTGTTCCTCGGTTAGTGCATGCATATTTTATATGCAACCTTATTTTGTACTAACATATTTATAATTGAATACTTAAATATTATCACAACCAGGTAAATTTGCATGAATGTAATTTTGGGGGCAGGGGGGGATTCAAATAGCAAGAAATTTGTAACCAATAATATGGATTCATATATTTAAATTGAATATTTATCACAAGTTGTCATTCGGGTTCAAAAATGTTGTTCCTTTATAAATGGCGTTACAATCTGACCTAACATTCCCTTGGATAGATTTAAGCAGAATAATTGATGAACCATTTCATTTTCTCTACAGGCTAGTCAATGGGAGATGGTGACCAAATATTTAATATATCATTACCAGAATTTAGACATTAAGCCTGTTCTTTGGAAAGAGTCCAAAAGAGGAGCATACAAAGTTTTTCTAAATGATCTGATCTCAAGATTAAATTCAGATGACGCTGTGATACCTGCCCATTGTAAGACTCTTCAAGATGAACTGAATAATATTTTATTTGCTATGCAGAAGTGAGAAGTTAATAAAAATCCAGTATGATGATTATTGATTTTCTTATTCTCAAAAAAATGTTGATTACAAATCCGTTTTATGTATTTTTAATGATTAAACACATGTTTATATCCCTAGATATTGTGATAATAGGAGTGGAATAAAAGAAATTAGAGAATTAAATGCTGAACACTGATATTCGAGCTTATGAATACTTATTTGATGATGTTAATTGAAATTAAAAAAACAATGTCGCTAACCATTATTTTAATTACCTTCTGTCAAAAATCAGTGTATGTTTATGGTTCATTTCCCTCATTGTTCAAAGTCTTGCTAAAAAGTTTCCATCTAATACGCTCTTTAATAAATGATATTAACAAAATTGTAAAATTTATGACACAAATGAGACAACAATATAGGAGAAAAAATACATTCATCACTTTAATTTCATTTTGAATTCTTGTAATATAAATTGACTTTTGTGTCAATGTATATTTTGAATATAATTTTTTATAAATATTACATTCTATAAGTACAACAACCAAATGGTCAGAGTATATAAAGATGTGCAGGTAGAGAATTCATTAATAAATTAGCGTAAATAATAAAATGAACTACAGGAATTACCTATATGGCATACATAGAAAAAACTATAGCAAAATTGGTAAAAATGGAGAATCATTGTAGTTTTAAAATAAAAGATATAAATTTTAACAAACACAAATCACATAGCAAGTTGACCTAACAAATTATATTTTTTTTTTTTTTTGACATGCAAATTCTTGGGTTTGAATAGGTAATAAGAAAAGTGTTTATTTTTGCCAGTTAGAAATGATTTTTTTAGGACATTATACATGAGAGTAAGAATATGACACTATTACTTACTAATACTAATACCTTAAATAAATTTTAATTAAGTTGATGGTCAAAACAAAAAAAAAGTTTTTTAAGAGTATATTAATCCTGTTAAGATTAACCTAGAGATCACACAATGCTGTTTATTTCACATGATATGTCAATGTAATAGAATAATAATAATACATGGATAAAAAAAATATGGCATTAACAAATGTAAGTAAATTTGTTGTAAATTATTTTGATAACAAGAAAGTGTTTAGCTTCTCTTTGAACAAAAAGGATTTTATAAGATAAAAAACAAATGACTTTTTGGATATGTATTGCTTAGCATATCTTTTAGAAGTCAAAATTACAGAAAACAATAAATTACAAATGTTCTCATCATGGAGGAAAGACAACTCAGCTGTATAGTATAAAATTCCTTCACAAAAACTATTCACTTCGTCATATAACAAGAAGACATAAATATCATCATAATGAATGGTTCACTTGATGTGTGTAAAGATAACAGTATATCAGTAATAAGGAAAACTATATTATGGGATGCTCCTAAAAATAATAATTAAAAAAGCAAATATTTAGAAATACAAAGTGAATAATCCCCTGGTAATAAATGAACTAATTTGTCAAAATCATATAGATGGATGGATAATGATTGTCCATTTAAAAAATATGGCTTGTAGTGAATTTTCAGGTTTATTTACTTTAACTGAGCCATTTTCTTGTAATTTTTAATCAAATTATATAATTTTGAGACGTTAATTATTTTTTACTTCACTTCATCATTAGTCAAAAAGGTCTTGATTTACAAAAATATATCATGTCCAGGTTTGTATTCAATGTTTTTCTTTTGTTCCAACCGTGCATGTTCAATAGAAGAAAATGTTGGTAACCCATGAGGCATTTCTAAGAGCTGGTGTTCTTCATCAATTATGCGGTCAGCCATTTCTGAAGATAAGTATTTTTAAATATAAATTATAAACATATAGTATAGTCTTACTATTTGACGGTCAATCTCATTAAAATAAAATATAGGTATGCCCCAATTTACTTATTTTTACTAAAGGTGTACTGGATTTTCTCATCCGGAGAGGCTGATCTTCCATCGAGCAACTCCCCCAGCCAGCAGATAGAAGAAGCCCACCAGATATGGAAGGTACCGGAGAAATAAAATACCTGGGGAGGACCAAAATCAGCCTTACTGCCTTGAAGGAAGTGGAAGATCCACAAAGGCTTGGGACCCAACCTGAAAAAAGGAAGCTACCCATTGAGCGGTGAGGGTCAGCCCCTTAAGTGGTTCCGCACAAGGCTAACAACTCTGCCACATAAAAAAAGGATGTTACAAAAACACCAAATAGAGCAACAAAAGACATTTCAGTCCTGGAAGAAGATGGATTCCTAGATGAGGAAAATATGGTTCCAAAATCTGAAAGCTATTAGGCTGACAACCATTATCTCTGCAAGGACCACCGCTGTCATTGGAGCTTGACTAACAAAGGTGGATTGGTTATACATTAAGTCATTAAGAAAATCTGCCTCAAATACAACAAGGCAAGCCCTGAAATGGAACCCCCAGGGAAAGCAAAAAAGAAGCTGTCAATTAAAAACTTGGCACCGAGGAATGGAGGCAGACATCAAGAGAATTGGCCATGACTGGAAGATCTTTGAGAGGCTGGCCCAGGATAGAGATGCCTGGAGATCTCTTGTAGGTAGCCTATGCCCTTGGAGGAATTGCAGACGCCAACAATGATCAGTGGATGCCCCTCATGGACTAGAAGGGTCAACAACAACAGGATTTTGGCTTTTTTTTTTTTTAATAAATTCAGCCAAAACTGGCTGGCCGGTAGAGCCATAAAAATATATATGCATACATAATGACTCCGGAATTCGGCTACTTTTACATTTCCGGCTCTGGTCTGATTTCACTTCATTAATCTCCCAAATCTGGCTCTGACTGGATTTCAAAGATTTGAATCTGATACACACCTAAATTTTACAGTTAACATAAATGACACATAAAAACTGAAAGAATACAATTTGTTTTCACCTATTACCGGCTCTAAAAATTTACAAATTTCAATGAGCTTTAAATCTAAAAAGTGATTTTTCATACGAAATAGAGATTTTTCATAAGTCATGTCTATGACTTAACCTTAAAGCTTGTGTGTGGTTATGACATAACTAAATTAGCTTGTTCCATGATCTTAGCTCCACATATTTTAAATAGTACTTAATGGAATACAAAATTCTTCAAAAGGACCAATGCACATTATTTTGCACAAAGATCAATGAACCTTAGACTTAGAGGGCATCTTGGATATATTAACAGGTTTGATTCCAATAATATGGATTATTTATTATAACGTTGGTATTTTAACCCAAAAAATCAAAAAAGCCTGTTTAAGTCTTATTGTCTCCTCCAGGTAGTCCTTCCTTACTAATTCTGAGATATTTAAGGTTTGAAAAATGTATCATAACTCACAAAAAATTTTAAGGCACATTTAAAATTTACCTTAACAATTTTAAAGATTGAGTCTTACCTCTAATTCTTTCTAGCTTGGATCCATATGCAAGATCATATTGGTAGGCAAATACAAAACTTAATGGAATCAGGGGAGTAAGCAAACCATATCGCTTTGTGCGAAGTGCTCTAAAGATGAAAGAAATTAGGATTAGCAGAGTGTCTACTGTTTATTTATTATATTTAAAGAAAAAAATTAATGTGTATTTTTATCTGTTCTGATTCAAGTTCATTATTGAATTATTACCATGTCCAGGCTATTTAAAATACTATAGTGTTATTTCAGTAGAGTTGGTGAATAATATAAAAATATATATAAATAGAAAACTATCATTATTAAGTGTGAGTATAGTTTTTAAAATTGTCCTTTTTTTTTTATAAAAGACATTTGACTATTTTGGAGCTGTGGAAATTAATGATTAGTCGTAAAAAAAATTTAAGTTATGAAAATTATTTTAATCGGTAAAAATTAAATTAACATTTAAGAAAATATTTTAAAATTTTTTTTTTCAAATTTATACATTTATAATTAATAATCATTAATTTTTTTTTATACCTAAAAATGTTCCCACGTATCATAATAAATCTATTGAGACGTGAAAAATGTAAACTAACATGACGGGGAAAATAATTCATTAAAACAAAAAATGTCAATTACCTTTATTTGCTATTTCCCCTGAGTATTTCAGTTGTATCTATGTACTATGTGTTAGAATTAATCATTAACTAATCAATTAATTTTTTACAGATTAAGCTGACAAAAAAATTAATCGTTACCAGCCTTAGATTATTTGTATTATGTTTCTATGTACAATTTATTATGTAACAGAAACCTTTTACTTTAAAATTGATGATTTAACATTTAAAAATTGTCAACTGACCCTGCGGTAAGAGCAACAGATACAATGCTGTCAAAAGTGGTATAAAACCAAAAGAAATCTCTGGATTTTGCTATCATGGCTGCCATCTGTCTTTCTCTCATTTCATTTTGCATGGTAAGTTGACGCTCCAACTTAAATAAATATTTGTTTTTTAAAAAAACACATATTAATTAATTAAAAGTGTTTGGAAATTTCAGCTTATTTCTTTTATGATCCAAGTTGTAAAAAAAAAAAAAAAGAAGTCCTACAAACTTGTATAAATAAAACTGCCTATATCTGCAGATTCAAAAGTCATGTAAATAATGTAAATGAAATATAGCATGACAACACAGATGAGAAGAATTCCTGCAGGAAAAGGTCGGTTTTAACAAGAGGAAATTTTTTATGTAATTAAATAAATGTATATGTTAAATGAAGCCTTCATTATTCATCAAAACAGATGATCTTTGAATGAAACTATTTTTTTTTCCAAGACAAATAATTACAAATTGTAAATACCATTATCCGTTCTAACTCTAACCTGCAGTTGCTGCACCTTGAGCATGAATTCCTGATTTTTTTTTAGATTATCATCCATTGCTTTACCAAAAAAGTTTCCCATTCTTTAAAACCAGATTGTTTTTAGAAACCTGGAAAATATTAGAAATTGGCACAAAAAAAGTAATTAGATAATTTTGATAATGTACAGTTATAATTATAATTTTGTTACTGTTTATTTTTCATTACTCTTTGGGTGGTTAAATCTTAATAACACATCTTTGATTTATTTTATTTTAATGATCAGGGGAATAGGAGTCAGTTTTATTTTCGGGACAGGTACAAATGACATAAAATTGAGTTTAAGCTTAATGATCAAGGCAAGGGTAGTGTAAAGTAATTAAGGGCAATCATATTTTATCTAAATGAATTTTTTTTTTTATTACACTTGTAACAGCTGCCACACATTCTATTCTATATAATTCAATCATACTCTATGGTCTATATTATAATTATACCCTATATTTTACTTTACGTTAGACATTAGTGCCTATACATAACTATAATTATCATTATACATTTAACAAAATGTCCGTTTAAAATTTATTTATAACTTAACTATTAACTGTCTTATACTTATACTTTTGTTATAGTATAGTCTATAGTATAGTTCTTTTTTTTTCCATTTAAAAAAAAAAGGCCTTAAAAGTAAGAATGTTATTACTTTTTGGAGTTTAAATTTAAGATTACTAATAGTAATAGCCTACTAATTACCAATAATTGTTATAAAATTATATTTTATAGTTTAAGTTTAAGGGATATTAAACAAATGATAGACTAGACCCCCATTTATAATTTTATAAATATAATTAAACAGTAAGTAATTAGTTAATTAAGTTAAATTAGTAACAACAATAACACTAACATCCATGCCATTGTATTAAATTCACTCATAACTCATATATAATTTTAATATATAATATATATATATATAACTCATTAGTAATAGTAGGCCTAGCCTAAACTTAAACTAATACTTAACTAATACTACTAATTAATCATAATTTAATAAATGAATATGACGAGCATAATCATAAGCGTCATAAGTCACTTAATAAACTAAAGACTAAACTGACATATAAACAAAATAATAACTTTTAACAAATAAAATAGTAAAATTATTAAAATAAGCCTAAACTGCCTAAACTTAGACTAAACTAAATTCTAAAATGTTTTACGCTAAGACAGTTAAGTATATTACTATTACTTCTAATTTTTTATAAGTTTCAAATGAGACTGAGGGGTGAAAGAAATGGCAACGCTCTAAGTATGATAAGCAAGTTTAGCAAGTCAAACTGTAACAGTGTAGTACTGTAACTGTAACTGTAACGCAAGTCTAACTTGAACAAGTACCAGTTTAGTTAAAGAGTTAAAGCTCAAGACAAGAGCGCTCTTGTATTTATAAAAGCAAGAAAACTTTTACTTTTACTTTTACAAAATTGAAGAGCACAAACTGGAAGATAATTTTAGAAAAGAATGACAGAACGCTAACCCTGTATCATCAACCGTTGAATACAAGAGTGCTCATTCTTGTGAAATCGGAAAATCATTTGGTCTCCAATGAAAACAAATTTTTAAGTTGTTTGAAAAGCACTAACACAAGTATAACAGCTAGATTCTACCAATATTAACGTGAATGCTTAACGTTTTAAAAGAATTAATGAATGAATCAATGCTTGATTTCCGTCATTCTCCCGCTCCCCTCACATTGAGTGACATTGTTCATTACTAGTCATTGTCATTACTCACAATTTACAAGAGTAACACAGTAACACCATTAGTTAAATCATTTAACCTTGAAACACTATAGGATAGAAGAACCAAGAGTAAATTAGTAATTATACATAAGGCAATTAACTCTAATTTAGAAATACAACACAAAGATAACTTAATACAACCCTCAAATAGACATAAAGGTAAAAACACCTTTCTTATTCCATATGTCATATGATTCATATGCAAGAACAAACACATAGACTATTACTAACATAGACATAGGCATAGGCCTACAATTACAAGTTTTCTTTTTTTCCGTCCGTTATTCGGAGTGGAATGGGTTGCCTGAAGAAACCAGGAAAGCCAACACTTTATCATCTTTTAAAACTCTAGTAAGAATACAGGACTAAACACAAACCATAGAAATATGTAGGACGCAATAATCTTCTGTACAGAAGGAGCGTCTGTAACATATAAGATAAGATAAGATAATAATTACTCATTTAATTAAATTTAAATACTTATATTAGATTTTTTTTAAAGTGTTTAAAGCTTAACAATTATTTTTTGTGTTTTGTTGAGTTTAAAGGGTTTTTTTTAACTTAGAAAAGGGTTTTTAAAATCAGACTTCTAACAACAATGGCGCAGTAAGTCACAGAAAATATTGAAATAAACACATTTTTATTTCATACAAATTGAAAAATATTACTTTTATTTCAACAAAATAATACTGTTTTAATTTTAAAATAGGGTAATCCTGCAGTTTCTGATAATACAGTATATTATTTCACAGCGAAATTTAATTTTCTCATGTGAACTAATCTTTTTAATTTATTAAATGCATTATTATAAGATATATTGTATTTTAGCTATTACTAATTACATGTATTAATAAGATATGTTTAAAAAAAAATTGTATGACTTGAATTATTAATTGCACTAAAATAAGGGATTACCCTGACTGTTCAACTTACAATTACTCAATTTTAAGTCAGTATTACTAAATATTATGTTGTTACAAATACATTGTAATTTTTGGTCCATCGTGCTGGACTATGAGATGACAAAGACCATTCTGATTCTGAATTCTGCCATTCTCATCAGCTATTACTATTACTAATTACATCGTATTATGCTATGCTTATTCTGTATTATCAAAAAAATGTATAGTCAAAAGTCAAAGTTTATATTGGTGCTCAGTTTTTACTTGTGTGTTTTAATTTTAAATAGGTCTAGGACATCATGTATATTATACTGTCTATAATCTATACTGTGACAATACTCAATACAGTACTGACAATTCAAATTGTATTTTAAGAAATAAAGTATGTTTAAGTCAACATTAACATTTTTGAAGATCATAATCATTTTTAAAATGAATCACCTATCTAATTACATGTTTATTTTTCAGTACAGGATGCTAGGGAGCCGGTTTCTGGAGTATAACAAGTTTTCTAAGCCTCAACTTCAACATTCACGTTCGTTTCAAATTAACAAATTTTTCTGCCTGGTTGTGCTTGTTTTATTTTTTGGCACAGTGCTCACTGGTATAAATTTATACCATCTTCACCACTTGAAATCAACAAAACTTTTGTGAGTTGCACATTCAATTATAATGCTAAGTCTAAATTTATGCATGAGTATGTCAAATTCTAGATTTTAACATTATTTATAATCACTACTTAATCAACTTTTCCACTTTAAAAAACATGTTACAAATACTTTAAAACCACTCTTTAGTTTTGAGAATACTTTATGAAGACAGAGTGCTAATTTTGCATTATTAATTTTATCATCATTTTTCCATTTAGAAAAGAAGTAGCATCCCATCAGGATTCTTCTGTAGCTCCAATTGTGTGGATCCAAGGCAGTCCTAAGGCTAAAGACAATGGCCCTAATGGATATTTGAAACATGTTTATCAGGTGTTTCAGAAGATGGGCTTTACATTTGGGGACAAGTATTCTGATTGGCTCATAATGTGGAGTCATGATTACCCATTTGTGACCTATACATCAGTTATGGAAAACCTTAAGCCATATCAGAGAATTAATCATTTCCCAGGCTCTGGATATATTACAAATAAAGTTAATCTGGCTCAGACAAATATGGAGTTCATTCCTAGAGCTTTTGCATTGCCAGATCAGAAAATTTCTTTTGTTAAATTTGCCAAAAGTAACATGAACACAAGTTGGGTTCAGAAGAGCAATAATCATAGAGGTATAAAAGTTAAGAAGTTTGATGAGGTTGATTTAACAAAGGTAGATACTTTTGTACAGCAGTTTATAGGCAATCCTCTCCTCATTGATGGAAGAATGTTTGATATTGGAGTTTACACAGTTATTACATCAATTGATCCACTTTTAGCTTATGTTATTGATGGAGAAACTCTTTTCAGATTCTGCCCACAGGAGTATTACCCATTTGATAGCCATAACTTGGACAAATATGTGATTGGAGATGACTACCTTCCAATGTGGAAATTACCTTCTTTTGAGAAATACATTTTGACTCATGGTTTCTCATTCAAGACTTCATTTAATAACTATCTGATAACCATGGGTCATGATGCAAAAGCACTCTGGGATAAAATTTACTCTGCTATCAGAGAGATTCTCTTGCTGAAAGAATCTGAATTCATCAGTTTACTTCAGAAATATCAGTCAAAGCGGCATTTTTTTGAAATGATGCGATTTGACTTTTTAGTTGATGACCATCTGCAGGTATTCTTAATGGAGGCAAACATGTCACCAAACTTGTCCTCGGATCATTTCCCCGATAATGCTCGCCTTTATGAACATGTCATTTTTAACTATCTGGGTCTTGTGGGAGTTGGACATCTTACATCCACTTCTAACAAGACAAGTTTTGCTTACGATGACCCAATGTACGTTTCTTCTCAGGATATTCATGTGTTTCCTGAATACTGCTTGGGAAAAGTTTGCACTGCCAACTGTCACCCTTCAGTGTGTAAGCTCTGTAAACAATGTTTGACATCTGATTTAACTAATGCTATTAAAACAGCATATCTTGAACATAATCGCAGAGGCTCTGCAAGAAGAATTTTTCCACCAGCTGTCCTGCCTGCTCATGCTTTCAGTTGGACACCAAAATCTAGTTTAATAGCCATGGATAAACTGAACTGGAAGAACAAAGTGATGTACCTTTGGTTTATTGGCAAATGTAAGCAAGATATAGCTTGGTGTAGCTAGTTTTATCATAGGGATATTATTGACAGGTTTTCCCATGCTGTAAAAAACATGCTTTTAGTACATGGCACCGCTAAATACTCTCATACAGGAAGAAAATTATGCTTAATACAAATAGTATTAGTATGAATCACAATTGTGCCTATTTGCAATAGAAACCAAGAATGCCAAATTGTGAACTACTAAATCAAAATAGTTGTTATAGATATAAAAAAAAAATATTTTACATAATCAGCTTGTTTGTTAATCTCATTTTATGTTAAATTTAAACCATTTATGTCTTCTTGTGCAATATATATTACCATTTTTTATAATTATAAATATTTCATGTTCTTTAATTAATTTAGAATCTCATTATATTTGTCTCAAGGGCCTCTCCATTAATGCCACATACCAAATGTCATATATTTAAATGTGACAGTATTTGATAGGGGTGAGTGGGAACATAAGTCATAGATTGGAAAAAAAATGTGTGCATCAATAATGGATGGCTCCTAAAAACTGTTTATTTCATTTTTAAAGGCATGTTAATGTTATTGTTGAGAGAATTGATTTATAAATTTTTGTTACTTATTTTTTTTATTTTACTTGTAAATTTAATTTTTTTTAATTGTTAAAATAAGTTTTATAAATTAATCCTTAAAGATAAAATTATATAGATTACTTATTTAACACTGGTTCTATATCATATGAAATATCATATTTGATTCTTCCGTCCATTGTCACTGAATCACAAATTTATTAATTTTTTATTCAGTTTCATAAAATTAGAATTTATGTAATCTGATCATATGAGCTGACTTTAAACAGATTTAATTTAGATGGGTCGCTTTTGGCAGCTGGGTAGCGAAGTCAATTGTGTGTTTGCCTCACAAGCTGAGGTGCGTGGGATCCATGTTAAAGTCACAATAAAAAAGTTGATGAATGACTATCGCTAAAAAAAAGTCCTCCGCTGACCTGGAGAGGGGATGGGTGCCGCGAAGGTCTACCAAGCAGAGAGTAAGTTCTAAGGGAAACAATAGAACCCCTTACGACCATGAGGTTATGGAATGCAAAAAAAATATATAAAATAAAATGCCTTTGTTAGCAAAACTGCTGGCTTGTTTATAGATATCCAAATTTATGAAATATTAAAATACTCATTGAAATTTATTATGTACAAAATGAAAAGTCAAATTTTACTTACTGATGAACAAAGAAACTCCTCTTATTTTTATTTAGAAAAATAACTTATGTTAATCTGGTGATTTTATAATTCTAGGCTATTTTCTAGTTATTACATGATACTTAAGTTGAATCTTCTTTTGTTGTTTTGATTAACTTCAATAACATTGTTTAATATTCTGGATATGTCAAACAAGTTTGAAAGAGATGTAAACAAATAAAAGTGAAAGACTAAAGAAAAATCTGTTCTGACGTACTGCTTTGTGCTTAAAATCTCACCAGTTTTTTAATCAGGCTTATTAAAGGAATTAAAATAATAATAATGAGAGACACACAAGGAACTTTAAATTAAGTAAACCAATCAAAGCATCATAATATTATTAAGAAAAATTCTTTATTACACTATTTTATATTGGGAATAACCTCCCAAATAGTGGTGGCAATCTGTGAATTTTCCATCTACTTATTAGTTACTCCACAAAACATCATCTTTGACATGTATTTAAAAAAATCACTTAAACTTAAACTTTGTAAAAATTCCTGTTAGCCTTTTTTTTTCACTTGCACTGATAATCTTTTGTTTAGGGTAAGTTATAATGTGTTGGGTTCTTCATTGGATATGCTTGTTCTGCTCATGTGTGCTCTTTCATTTCTTTGTGTATGTCATTCATATGTCATGGTAACCATTTTGATTGGCATGTGAGCTAGACTTTTGTTTCCAGAAATAGAGATTTTACTGTTGTTTATGTGAGATAGTTATGCTCAGCAGTTAGATTATTTTTTTTTCTCTACCAGAGACAATAATATAGTTATTTAATTTTCTGGATTATATTGAACTTTTTCTGCGGTGAGGTTCCAGAGTTTATAACACAATCACTATCTGTCTGTATGTAGAAATCTTTTAAAAGCTGCTGATTTGTGCATTTGCTGCAGCTATTCAATGAGTGTTGAGGTTCTGTAATTTGTTATATTTTCTAACAGAGTCTAACTTTGATGTCAGCCGTTTGGCAATTTGAGAATTGGTAGCTCTTCTCTGTCTGTTGGTGGGTGGCTTTTCTCTACAATTGCAGAGGCCACATCTATTTTTATGAAATAAAACTATCTTGCTTTGCATTTTCCTGCACTCTCTTGATGCGAAATGACTTATGACAATAGTGTAACCCATCACTGATCATATATTTTATGTAAACCTGGCAGAATGGTTTTGTGTTTGTCCCATGAGGTGCTGATAACCTTTTAAGAAGGCTTAGTAAATTAGTGTCAAGAAATGGTGGGTACATACGTTTTCAGACGCAAAGGCCAAAATTATTCTAAATATGTTAAATTATAAGTGATCAAGAGTAATAATACTAATAAATTGAGAAGCTGAGGCTTGATTTTATATTTTGTCACTAGGCACAAAATATCCTTGCTATGTCTCTTGTATGTATGACTGTGTTCCGTTTGGAGTAGGGTGTTGTTTTGCTACCTTATGACTTTTTAGTAGGGCTGGTACTGGTTAAAAAAATGTATTTGATTAATCGAAAAAAATTTAATTGATTAATCTCAATTATATTTTTTAAAGCATATATAGTTCCTGTTAAGTCATGATTCATTATTTCACGGAATCGGTTAAGTCGCAGTACTTCCATGACTCTCAAATTTTGTGACGTAACACAGCAAATTCGTTCTGCTATGTAAGAAATAAGAAAGAAAACCTTTTTATTAACGTATGCACGTCTAAAAAAATAATAATAATACAAGGAAAAGTATGTAACATGTATATAAATTTAAGTAATAAAAAATATAAATCATTAATCAATTGGTAAAAAAATATTAGAAACTTTTTCTTAAATTTTAATCGATCAAATTAATTTTAATTGATTAACATTTTAATGATTAAATACTTACTAGTTTTCACAACCCTACTTTTTAGCAATAAGTGGATATACTGTCTTTGTACTGGTTACCGTCATTTTCTTTTAGAAGTTGTACTTGTACTCTTATACTTGTGTGCTGCGGATTTGTCACATCATAAGTCTATCATAAATTAGTAGAAAGTCTTCCTCTTGTACTTGAAGCTTGTCCAGGAGGTCAAAGTACATTAGGTATCAATGATGGCCCCTGGGGAGGTCGTAATTCAGGGATGCTCTTTCACAAGTTGGCATTATTTATTATTTTATTTTGCGATACATAATATAAGTAATAAAGAGTGGATTTAATCATATTTAAAGCTTGTAATTAGGAATGTTATCGATAAATTTAAATGTAATAGTAAACTTTTGAAAAATTATTGATTAATTAATCGATAATTTTGATTAAAGCTTAAAATAAAGATGTATGATGTCATTAAACTGACAAATTCTAGGGAAGTAACACAATCAGGCAATTAACATTTTTTGTATTATTGAGTTATTTCCCCTGTCTTAAAGATTTTTTAAAAAAAAAATAACAATATTCTGAATTAATTTTTTTTTTTTAAATCAACACACAATAAAAATTGAAATCAAAGTTATGCATAAGATGGAAAAAAAAACTACATATTAACAATGGAATATATTGCTAAGTCTCATTTCTCAAGTGTTATTTCAACGCATGTTACATAAAGTTCATAAAGGTCCCATGAATTGTAAAAAAAATATATTTGAAAACTTTTTACAATTACAATTATTTTTTTTTAATATATTTTTTAAAATCAGGATTTGTAATAAACATATAACAAGTTTTACTTTAACTTAATATTTAACTATAATTTCTATAAAAATAATTTTTAAAACACAGTGTACATTTTTAAAATATAGTTAGCAATAAAAATATTTTAAATAACGCATTGAAGTTCAGACATTTGGATGAAAATTTCAAATTAATTTTAAAACTATAAAAGTAATATAGCTGTATAAAAATTGTTTGATGATTAACAAAAACATAAAGATAATCTTTTTATCCAAAGTGGTTCAAAAGTTATGACTTGTTTTCTAAGACCTCATAATCACTATACTGTTTGTCTTAAAATGTTTCCTTTTAGGGCATTTTTTAAAATAGTATTTAATGTAAAAAATATACAATAATGTTAAGAGATATATTTAAATATAAGTAGTTCAACATAATGTCAATGAATTTAATTTTTTTTTTATTGTGAATTAGGTAAAAATTAACAAAGTTTATTTTTTTATATCATTTTCCTTAATAAACAGTAACAGCTTATTTTAAAGTTTACACTTTAAAAAAAAAAAATTTAATGTAGAAGTTTGTACGTTAAAAAAAAACAACTATTATTCATAATTAATAAAAAGAAATTTTTTTAAAAATGATTTACTTTAATTTTAATCGATATATTATCTATTAAAATAGTTTTAATAGATAAAATTGTTACAGATTAATCGAGAAATTAATACTTAGTTTCCGCAGCCCTATTTGTAATAAATCCCTGCCTTGTTTAACTTCCAAAGTTGTCCTCTCCCTCACTGGTTGACAAAAACTGCTGTCTTTGTCTCTTTGTCTTGGAAGCTATTTTGGATCCTCTGACTCAGGCAGAAGAGTTAATCATCTGTCAGTCGCTCGACCTGGTACTGGTACTTATTTTAAGGGCCTATTGCTTTTTGAGATTTCATTACCTTATTTAGCTCAATCTGTATGAAGATCTCTTCAGAATGGTAAATACTGGCTTATTCAAGGACATCTTTTTCAACTTAATGTTATCTACTAGGTCTGCAAAGGGTCTGATACTGTCCGACTACTCTGTCTTATTACTTAATGATTGAGGCAAAATGTTTGCTTAATATTTCTGACTTTTTTAAAAATCTTCCCACCTTTCTTTCGTTGTACAATGGCATTGGGACAGATTTTTTTAAGTGTACTTAATGAGACCATACTTGATGTATTTGTATTTTCTTCAAAAGTGGATTTTTCAAAGCTTTGATTGACACAGTCTACGGAGGCGAGGAAGTTGAGAAAAGGGGATGGAGTCCTTATAGGTTTTGGGATGAGAAGAAGGGTAGAGTAGATACATTTTTCTGGAGAGTTACAGTAATGTCCAAGAAGTTTACAGAAAGTTAAAAATTTTAGGGGTGGAAAAAGTCTACAAAGTTGATAAATTTGTCCAGGTCACTTCTCTTCATATGAGTCACACCGATATGTCACCTATGTACCTCTTATTGAATTCGGGGAGGCGACCAGTGTATTCTTGTTCCACTATATGCTCTATTACTATCTTGCGTATCGCAGAATACGTTCGTGCGATTACACAAGATAAATAGTGTCCTGTCTCCCGACACTTCAATGGACGAGACTACATGGGCGTCGATGACCTTGCAGTTGCCGCCATGGTCGCCTGCACAAACACACCCAGGAGGGTCAGTCTGGAGAATAGACTAATCCAGGAGCATGGGGCTCGCACCACATGGGATGAATGTTGTGTTTTGCAACGCACAGGATGACACTCTACTTTCCTGTACAAATGTGGGGTTGGTACAGTACTCGCCATATTCCTCTTCCTGCGCATACCTAATAGGCCTAAATTTATTTTTTTTACAGAAAAAATTAGATTTTATATGAATGTGATAATTTTAGATCAAATGCCTTTGGCGTGCATATACTTAGCTGGAAAACTGTCATTTTAAGATCGAAATCAATTTAAGGAATCGTCCTGTATCTATATGATCTAGGTCTATCAACAATGAAATGTTCTTTGTAATATAATAATAATAATAAAATGATGATTTATATAGCGCTGTATCCCAGCAAGGAGCCAGGCTCACAGCGCTTTACATGGAAACAAAAATACATATATAAATAAAAAGAAACATTCATAGCATATTAACTACATAAATAACAATACGGTATACTCAATACATCAGCTACGCTAATCAATTACAGAAATGTGGTTTTATTATTTTTGAAAATAAATTTTAAAAAGATGTGTCTTAAGTGCAGTCTTAAATGACTTAGCAGTTGAAATGCTACGGATGTGTAATGGAAGAGAATTCCATTGTTTGGCTGCACAAAAGGAGAATGACCTTTCGCCAAATGTTTTAGTTCTAATCTTAGGAACACAGAGAATGCGTGTATCCGCAGAGGAGCGTATCTGACGACTTGGTGAGTAGACTGACAAAAGTTCAGTAAGATATGAAGGGCATGAGTCAGAAAAGAAGTTGTGACACAGAACGGCCAGTTTGTAATCAATTCGGGCTTGTATAGGTAGCCAATGAAGAGAGTAAAGTAGCGGAGTAACATGGTCATGTCTTTTTGCCTTTAGAACTAATCTTGCAGCTGAATTTTGAACTCTCTGTAGTTTTTCAATGCATTGTTTTGGCGCACCTGACAGAAGAGAATTGCAGTAATCCATACGAGCTAGAACAAGAGAACAGACTAGAGTTTTTGTTGCACTGTCTGTTAAGTAATGACGGATTGAACTGATCTGACGAATGGCAGTATAGGCAGAGCGACAAATGTGATTGATGAAGTTGTTGATAGACATGTTGTCAGAAATAATGTAGCCAAGATTCCTAGTCGATGTTGTGAACAGTATATCAGAACTAGCCACCTGAATAGAATTTGGAAGAATCAAAGTACTGCGGGATTTATTGTTACAGAATAGCAGTGCTTCTGTCTTATTATCATTCAGTTTGAGCTTGCTTAGAGTCATCCAAGACTTTACCTCACCAATGCACTCCTGCATCAATTGGACAGTGAAGTCAATATCAGAGGGATCNGTGTGAGTGTAAAGTTGAGTATCATCTGCAAATGATTGGCTTTTAACTGAATGCTTTTCGAGCAGTAGAAGTAGTGGCCTTGTATACAGCACGAAAAGTACCGGACCCAAAACGGAGCCTTGAGGCACACCATAAACCAAGTCAGCTCTGTAAGAGATACAGTCATCTACTGATACCACTTGTGATCTGTTAGATATGTATGATTGAAACCAAGCCAGAACTGAGCCAGAAATCCCAAAGTAATGTTGCATGGTTTTTAGTAATGTTTGATGGTCGACGGTGTCAAAAGCAGCACTAAGATCTAAGAGGACCAATATAGAGATTTGTCCACTGTCTAGTGCAAGTAGGAGATCATTTGTTACCTTTAACAGGGTGGTCTCTGTGCTGTGAGAAAGTCTGTAGGCCGACTGATTGGGACTTAGAAGAGTGTTGTCATTAAGATAAGAAAAAAGTTGTTTTAAGACAATTTTTTCAATGACCTTAGACAGAAATGAAATATTTGATACTGGTCGATAGTTGTTTAAATTATTTTGATCTAACCCTTGCTTTTTCAGCAAGGGTTTTATTACAGCAGATTTACATACCATTGGAAAAGTACCAGATGTTAGACTCTCATTTACTATATGCGTTATTGTTGGGAGTAAAAGATCTAATGACTCAACAAATAATGGAGTGGGGATTGGATCAAGAGAACATGACGTTGGTTTAGATTTTAGAATAACAGAATAATATCAATGGTCACAGTCGCGAGCTTGAAGGTTAATTAAATCAAAGGGTTTTTGTCATTACTGCTGCATTGTTCGTTAGCTGTTTTGCTGTGTCTTGGCGACTATACAATTTTTAAAAAAAATTAATATTTTATAAAACAAGCCGAATTCATACTTAATCTTATAGGGATTTAGGCTTTGGCCAAGTAGGGGCTCATTTCGCTATCACGTCAGTACAGCGAAAATGAAGTCAAAACGGGACAAGAATGTACCAGGTGAAATGGCAAAATTCCTGCCGGTCGTCAAATACGAAAAAGTTTGAGAAGCACTGGCTTACAATTTATTTAATGACGTTCTAAATAGCTTCACGCGTGTTACGATATTACAATGCAGACCTACGCTAAATAAATACTTAAATGACCACACAAAAAAAGTGATTTAAACATACTTATTTTCAAATATAATTTTTTGTTGGGGGGGGGGGGATTTCAAAGCTCTGCTGTAACGTAATATTGGAGAGGGGTCTAACTTTTTTGTGACGAGGGGAGGTGAGGGGTGAAAAAAATTGAGTGACGTTATTTATGGACGGCCCCTATAGTATTTTATTAGTATATACAAATTACCATAACTTTTAAAAATAAGTATGTATCATTTTTTAAAAATGCTATAATTAACTATTTACTGTTTACTATTTAAATTATGAGTTCAAAAATTATTTCTAAAAAAATCAACTAAAAGTAAAATCTTTTCACTTTCATAGTTTTATGATAAAATGCCTTTTTTCTAAAACATTATTTATAAAATAGTTAATGGACTCATATATTAATGTTGAAGTAGAATCTAATATTAATATCCTTAAATGAATTATTAAAGTCGGATAACAATGTTTGAATTATTTCAATTATTTGTCTCGTTGTAACTTGTATCAATCTCATTTTCCAATTTTAAGCTTCCATTGTAAACAACATGGAGGCCGAGTGGGAAGTAGGAATATTTTTCTAAAAACTATTATGTTACAAGATGCCCGTGGCATAGCATTCGCCGCAGAGTTGCTCATAAATAGTGCAAAGAAACTAAAGGTGGGGGGGGGGAGAATAGACAAAAACTACATCAGAAAGAAATCAGAACAATAATAATAATTATATTGACGTACGCATGCAGGTGTGGGNGGGGGGAGGGGGGTCTCCACTGAATGCAGAGGTAAGCACACAAAATTTAATTTGCATACTACTAAGCCTAGTAACATTAACTGCAAACGGAATCCGTGACAGACTAAGTCAAGACTAAGACTGATACTAAATGCAATGTCAATGGCAATAATTATGTTTTATAATTTAATGCAAAGGAAATTCTGAACTGTGAATTATTTAAAAGTAATTAATATTTAATTCAGACCAAACTTTCAATTATTGCTAAAATATATCTGTCTGATTTATATTTCCATTTCTGTTTTTTTAAATTAGTAGATGTTTTTCTTTAGCACATCGTTGTCTCAGCCGTTATATAAACATGATGGGATGGCGATTTCGCTGCTTATATTGTTATATTTTATACATTTTTTTGGCTGTCCATGAATGATGTCATGCCCATGCCATTTTGACAATTTCAACCCCCCCTTCCCCCTCGTCACAAAACTTAGACCCCGCTCTCCAATATGACATCACAAAGCTTTGATTGATCCCTCCCCCCTAAAATCTTATTGAAAGTTAACACATTGCAAATTACATTTTTGTCATTAAAATATGTATTTAGTGTAAGTCTGCACTCTAAAATCGTAACATGTGTGAAGCCATTGAAAATGTAACTAAATAAATTGTAAGCTATCAATGTGATTTTGATTTCTTAAGCACCACCCCTCGCCCCTTTCTTACATCGTCACAAATGCTTGACCCTTCTCCGCCTCCTCCCCCCCCCCAGACATGCAACGTCATGTATGGACGGCCCTTCATGCAGTGTTGAAGACAATAAAATTTTTATGTTCTATTGTATTTCTTCAATAATTTCATCATGAAAAACACGATGTTACAAAAAACTTTAAAGTTGCTGTCTATAAATGACATCAGCGATTTTTGCCTATTTTTACTCCCAACACCGCTTGTCAAACTTTGTCACAAAAATTTAGACCAATATGACGTCAAAAAGCTTTGACCCCCCCCACCCTACCATAAAGTCTTATTTTCTTATGAAAATTAGCATGGTGCAAATTACTTAATATCATTTAAATATGTATTTAGTAAGGCTGCACTCGAATATCGCTAACACGTGTGAAGCCATCGAAAACGTCATTAAATAAATTGAAGCAATCAAATATTTTAGGGGAACTTTTATTTAAAGTTGCGCATTTTGATGTGATGTCATATATCTTAAACACCCCGTCACCCTCTTCACACATCATCACAAATGCTTGACCCCCCACCCCCTTGGGCCATGATGCCATTTATGGACTGTCCCAAAGAGTAAAACAAATATATTTTGACTCTGGCTTAAAAGTAATTTTTCAACAGGTTGGGGGGGGGGGCGGTAGGGAATTTGTACATACGCACTGGAGGAGGGGGTACTGAAAATGTACGGAGTGCAACAGGGGGAGGGGGGTACGAAAAATATGACTTTTTGCATACGTAATATATGGATATTGATGGCCGCATGTTCCAAAAGAAAGTGGGCACAAACACAAACATTTTAAAAAATTAAAAAGTAATGTCTTAGCTGGGGATTGAACCTGCGACCTTCCGCTTGTTAGGCGAATGTACTAATCATTACACTACAAAATACGTGTTATTCTGTTGTTCTGAAAGCTAAAGTACTTGACCTCAATTGAATGCAACGTTGGTCTCGTTGACCCACAACGCTGTGAAGTAAGTTTTCTTGCAATCTGATTGGTCGGTGGGGTCAGACAGCTTGCTACTTGGTGTCCGGCATGGTTGGACCATGATGAGAATTATATATATAGATGTCAAGCCACCGATTAAACTATCCATTGCAAGCCCAAAGGCATTTCAAGAATTTATGTAGAGAATTAGGCCTAAAGTAAAGTTTTTAAAATACGATTTAGGGACATATTTATTTTATACTAATGACTATTAATGACTAAAACAAAATGATCGGCAATCCTCCGAATTCTGGTCCCAAATTATTTTGTGTGTGTTATCACAGGGAAACATTATAGACAATTATGTCATTATTGATGCCATTTTGTTAATCAATACATATTTTAGCCTATTTTCATAAAATTATCAAAGAATGGAACACATTATCACTACACGTGTGTTGTCGGGGACAAAAGTTGTCACAAACATTTGACTAAGCTATCACTACTATCAGTAGAATTACTAGTAGAATGTCGCTTTCATAAAAGGGATGCATGATCACGCAGTTGTGCACACTTATGAGTTCATTCATTCTGTACGTAGTGACATTCACACTGTAACAAGTGAAACTTAAAAGCCGGTATCAGATTGGTACAAGACGCACTCTGTTTGCAAGGTACAAGTCAGCCTTTCAGTGATGCTACAGTCAGAAACAGATCGTTTTATGCAGTTATTTGCAAATGCTGTGTGACTATTACAATATTTTGCATTTGATGACTGGTTATCAGACAATAAATAACAATTGTGCTGTGTTCTATCAATAAATAACATTCTTTGATGCACTACACTTCCTCTTATTAGAGTAAAATAATTTGGGACCGGGGATTCGAGGATTACCAAATGATTTAATGACTAATGCCACTTAGTTAGACCACACTCCACACTTCACTAACTTTTATTTTTATTAACTGTCTAAGAAATACTAAGTCTAAGAAGTGTATAAATCAAGGCTTCTCAATGCTTTAACTATAATATTTTAATTCTAGGTGACACTAATACTTAAACACTAAAATAGCGAAATAATAATGCAGTAATTCTAATATTGGCCTGGATAAACCACAGTTCCACAGTCTTGTTGTTCCTAGCACTAATGACTAAATGCATAAGTTTTAGCCTTTGTAAATCGTGTTTACTTTAAGTACATAACCTAGCTACTAGTAACGCTAGGAGAATTCATTTCCATTGCTGCAGAGTGAAAATTAGCACTCAGAAAGAAGTGTTATTTTGTAAACCATCCAAACACCAGCTTTGATGAATAGACAATTAGTAATTTATAGTCAGACAAACTCTAGAATTCAGAACCTGTTTCAATTTTTAAAAAAGAGCTAGAAAGGAATTAAAGTAGCATGCAGTTTTTACCAAGCATTGCTCTTCCCTCTTTGACTCGTTTTACTCTCCCAACTCTCATTCAACACACCCTCTGTTTTCTAATTCCGTGTTTCATGCACATAAGTATTTTGGTATACTAGTGCAGTAATTTTTGCTCTAAGGTTCATTGGTTTGTGTGCAAAGTAAAACGTGTGTGCAGAGTTGCACATCATCCATTTTATGAGCAATACTCTACTTTATCAAATTTGTTGAGCGGAAACTCTAGCGTCAGTCAGATATCTGTTCAGCCACACAGCTTAAAGGGAACATTGCATGGCAGTAAAATTAAACATCATTAGGACTTTAATTATAGTATATTTCTAAAACGTATGTTTTTACTGCCTTTTAGTCTGAGTCTTATCAATTAGGAATATAAATTAATATAATAAGTTAACATGGTTAAATTGAATATTGAAAAACAATCACACAAAATTAAACAGATCATAAATAACGTACCCCTAAAAATGATTGAAATGTTACATACAACTTGAAAAAAAATAATCCTAAGAATCAAAAGATAGCCCTAGTAGTTGCTTGAAACAATTCCCAAAGAGAACACATATATTCATTTATTCTCAAGGCCTTCATCCATAATATGTATGGCTTACAAATGCATCAGGTCTGAGAGGGGAATAATTACACCTGGTCCAAGAAAGAATTTTAGGCAAACATAATTTTTAATAGCCTTGTGATATAAAGTTTAAATCAAATTCCATATTTAGGAGCCTTGCCAAAGTTAGGCTGTACAGCATAGCTACCCTAAGCATAATATTATTTGAATACAATTCTTTGCACTATTTATGAGCATTAGATTATCATTATGTTCATTATTGTATCCATTTATTAGTTATTATTATATATTTTTTTTTAGGAAACAACACTTATGATAGAGCTGCCTAATTTAGATCACAGGAAACAGACCGAGTCATATATCCAAATTATGGTAAGACTACAAACGATTTTTGAATATTTCTTATAGTTTTGTTTATTTCAATGGCAAAGTTGAATTTTTTGGTATTTTAAACTAAATTAAACTACACTTAGTTTTACTTGTGTCAGAGATAAGAGCTTGAGGCAGGCAAATAAAAAAAAACTGAGTTAAGAGAAGAATGAGAGATCTTGCAAAATAACATTCAAGAGAACTAAAAAAAAACAGAGCAAAATGGAGAAGTAATAGTGGGCCTCTTCAGAATAATGATATTATAAATTATAATGATTTTTTTAGTGTCTTTTTCTTCATTTAAACCAATAATTGTTGTATAGTAATTGGAATTAACAAAGAAATATGATAACCTTTTTCTTCCCAGGGTTTGTCTTCTGATAAGCCATTTGTAAAGATAAACAACCAACTTTACACAGGCACTATGATCAATACTCTAGGTTCCCAACTCTTTCTTGAAGTAGATGAAAATACTGGTATGAAAGTGTGCTTTTTTAAAAAAAATATATATTTTTTTTTTTAAATCCCTATTATATTATAGAAATACATTGGATAAAACTAAGTGTTTATAAAATTAATTGGTTATTTTAAATTTACAGGAAAAGATTCTGCATCACAAAAAAGAGCTATCAAAACTAAAATTGTTACGGACAGGTGTTTAAAATTAGACCCAATTTACCTAGAGAAAAGAACAGGTACTTTTTTTTCTTTTAGAAAAGTCAATAATGGTTGCATTTTAAAGTGAAAACTTATTAGAAAAAAAATTAATTTACATTCTGAAACACATAATTTTACTTAGTATCCCAATGGCCACTCCATTACTTGCACCTCATGTAATGATACCAGCTTTGCAGATCTGTTCATCTTGTTCAAACTGCTTTTGATGTTTGTCTCTTTGAAACCTCCATTTATTTTCTTTCATTTGTTGATATAAGATATATTTTAAGAAATAAGTTGGAGTGCCTTATCCCAATAAAAAAAATTTTTAAAGACCTGGATACTGGTTAATGATCTTATTTGAAAAATGATATTCATTTTTTCAGATCTAGATCCAAGCACATCAACTTCATCAACAAAAACATAACAGTGATCACCTAAAAAAAGGAATATTAGGAGAACAATTGAAATCAGTCAGTAAAGCCATGAAGATATTTTTTCTCATATTGCCGGTGTCATCTCTCAATGTCATCAGTTGTTAACATGTCTATCATCATTAATGAAAACAACAGACTGTTGATTTATATGTCTGTTGCAGTGTGACCCAGGGCATTTGGTTAAAAAATATTTACAGTATGACTAGCCCCGTTTGGCTTCAATTGATCCCCCCCTCTCTCTCTCCCAGTCAATTGGTCGGGACCCTATTGTCTGAGTCGGACCACAAAACACAGGTGGGCAGAGATCAAACAAGATAAGTGTAACATTTGACAGTGGGGATCAGACACCTCTGGACTACAGCTTTTATGGAGAGTGGTTGCATGCAAGACCTGACCAATTACACCGATAAAAGACGGTTGTGGTGGCTTAGCATTTTACTTCAACTTGGAGACTTAGTGGTGCCTGGTAAGGGTATCCGACTGCAATTTTTGAATATATGCAGGACCCCAGAATGATTGGACAGATAAAAGTCATTTTAGTTAACATGAAATCTTATTACTAAAACCCGATAAACTGTAATGCTGTTTTGGGAACTTTAGAGAGAAAAGGGGAGCTAGAGATGGAGAGAGGCAGATAGATTCTAGACCAGTCCATGTAGAGAGAGATATTGGGACACAGGAGAATATACTTAGGGCTTCACACAGGTTTTCCTGATTGTTAGTTTAACTAATTAACTTATTAATAAACTGTATTCCTGACAAAGAGAATTAACCAACCAAATAAATGTTAAGCAACTAATGTCCTCATGACATGTGTTGTGTTCACTGATTACGAAGATCATCATCAATTGTTATACTGTATTGCCACCACTCGGCTACATGACTATTTGTATTTTATTAAAAATTTTATAGTAGAATATTAGAATTCCTTTAGTTTTTTTTGTGTTTTGTTTGTACATTCATAAATGAAGCTTACAGTTAAAGTTTCAAGGAAGCATGGTAAACTCAAATGTCAATGAAGAACTTAAAATAGGCATAGATGTAATGTAAAGATAATTATACTCAAATTGGATCTTGTTACTTAGTTTTAAAATATCTGATGATTTTGTTTATCCAAATTAAAAATATTTTCTATAATTTAAAATATTTTTTTTAATCTAAAAAAATGGCTATAAAATAGAATTAAGGGAAAAAAAAACTCCAGTGTGGAGTTGTAAAAATCAGAACTACTCTATTGTTGAATTTGTATTAATTTCTATTTGGGTAAATTAAGATAATGTTCTTGAACAGTGTTTGGTAAAAATTGCTTACATCCAAGAATCTAGATCTAATAAGTTAGCTTTTAGAAAATGTATATAATTTGTATATATTTATATTGCTTTAGAATATTTTTTCTGTTGTTTCATATTGTCATTGCATGTAATTACTTAAGAATCCCCCCTCCCTAATATATTGCCATATTTTAGTCAGAATGTAAAAAAATTGTAATTGAAAACCAATAGGTGCACAAAATCTTATTCTAATTCTATTTCAGAGAATATACTTTTTTGAAACACTGTACACTGCCCAGATTACTCCAAAATGCCCTAAGTCAAATTCTAAAAAATTTGCATTAAATTTTAGTCAATTTCTTTATTTTTTCGGTGAGGGAGCTTTTGTGTACACTTTAGGAACCTCTTGCATATCATTTCATTTTAGTTTATGTTCTTTTAAATCACTACTTTTGTGATTAAAATTACTAAAATTATATATATAATAAAGAGATAGAAGTAAAAAAAAACTAACGATTAAATTATATTTTTAAACTATTATTTGACCCATCACTTAGAAATTATTGGAAGTAAAAAAATTAATAAACAATAGTGACCGATAAATAATAAATTTCCTGACGATTGCACAAACATTTTGATATAGTTTACCATGGTTCTAAAACTTCGCCTACTTATCAAACCAAATGAAAAGCGTATTATGTGAATTGCAGTAATAAAGTTTGACTCAGAGACAGAAACTGACTACAGCTCTTCTGACGAATTACTGCATTACCAAATAGTAGGGATGTGACGAAGTTCGAATCCGATGACATTCGAACTTCGACGTTTTTTTTTTTTGAGCAAATTCGAATCCGACGGATTTTTTAAAAAAATCTGTCGATTCGAATTTGAAAAATTACCGTTTTCAGATGAAACACGGCCGAAGAAATGGTAACTAAAATTAAAAAACCTAGAGACTTTCGAAAACCCGAAAGAAAGAAAACAGATAAAACTAAACTCCTAGACCCATACTCAGCTGTCCATAGATTAGACGTCGTATTTAATCATGATCGTTTTTCAGATACACCCCTCTCACGAAATTGTTTTCATCCGAGTTTTCTAAACCTCAAAATAGATGACTGTCGCAGCAGACTACTGCCAGACAATGCAGAGAAACTGGTGTTCTTGAAGTTTAATCTGCTATTAATTAATTTCAAGTACTGAGGCTTCATGTGAATGTGACAATAAACAGTATATCTATCTTTAATTTTGTTTAATGCTCTCATAACTCTCCAATTTCAAAAACTTAGTTTTTAACAAATTTTTTACTTGATTTTAAGAGTTTTTTAAAATTTAGTTTCAAATTACTTTGGTGGAATTAAATTCATTCATTTTGTTTATCTTTTTAAACTGCAATATGCATTGTTTTTTAATTACTTATTTTTGTGATTAAAAATCCTTCTTGTTATGGGGGGCACGGGACTGACACCTTGGTATACTCCCCTTTTTAGCGAAGTGTTGACCGAATCCGCATTCGAATCCGACGGATTTATGTTTGCCAAATCCGAATCCGACGGATGCGGATTTTTATCAGCTCCGTCACATCCCTACCAAATAGAGATGAAAGTTCCTAAATCCATTAACCCCCTACAATGGTGAAAACTTAATGAACATCCTTTGCCAAGACTGTTTTGTGCATATCAGTTACCTCAGTTCCATGTGAATGATTGTTCAGCTCGGTTGGTTATATTGTCAATTATACCCACATAGACTCTAATAAAAATGCACTACTAGACATAAACCATGGATAAGCATAGGACGCAATAATCTACTGTCTAGAAGGATTGTCTATAAAAGATAAGATATTGAACCAAATGTTGAAACAGAACCATTGCTTCTTATATTTCGTTTGCTATTTTTTTCGTTAACAACTTTAGAGTCCAATGTAGACAGCTCTCCAAGTATCGTAAGTGCTAGCTTTCATTGCACGAGGTAGGTAGGGGTAGATAGGCACAGGGGATTAACTAGGAGAGTGCGGACCGCAGTTAGGAGTCATAATAATAAATGAGAAACTATCATGGAATCCCCATGTCAATGAAGTTGTTAAAAAATCAAACAAAACCTTAGGTTTTATAAAATAAAAAGAAACTTTTACAAATGTAATAAAGATATAAAACTAAAATACTACCTTGCCCTGGTGAGACCTATACTAGAATATGCATATTCTGTAGGGAACCCATCCACCAAAGAAAACATTGATAAAATAGAACAAATTTTTTTTTAAAAAGCTGCCAGATTAAATACTGGAGAATATTTAAAACTGACAAGAGTAACACGATTTATTAAGTTTAATCATTAAACCTTGAAACACTAGAGGATAGAAGAACCAAGAGTAAATTAATAATTTTCCATAAAGCAATTAATTCTAATTTACATATACAACACAAAAATAACTTAATACAACCCTTAGATAGACATAAGGATAACAAAAACCTTTCTTATTCCATATGCAAGAACAAACACATACACGTTTTCTTTCTCCCCGTCCGGAATTCGGGCGTGTATGGGTTGCCTGAAGAAACCAGGAAAGCCAACACTTTATTATCATTTAAAACTCTAACTCTAATAAGAATGTAGGACTAAACACAAACCATAGATAAACGTAGGACGCAATAATCTTCTGAATAGTAGGAGCGTCTGTAACAAATAAGATAAGAAGATAGAATGAGCTTAACTGAAATCTTTTACTTTTAAGCAATATTTGCTTGAGGATGATCATCCTGTCATTTTTCTTAGAGTTAGACTTTTGTAAATAATTTAAAGATTATAGGCTAACATGCTAAAACACTTGTGAAAATATTATTATATTTGTAAAACTTAGAGCACTTCATTTTTGTACCTTTGTGATTTTAATACCAATGGCGCGTAATAAACTCCTTAAAATAAAGTTTTAAATTATTTTTTATTAAGTTTAAAACTGCACATTTTTAAAAGGAGACAGGAGATGCTACATATTTCTTGAATAATATTATATATACAAACAAAATGGGGTATCATCATGCCAAAAAGAAAAACATTAAAGGATTTTCAAAAATGATTTAAAATGGAAGGTTTTAGGGTTTGGGTTAGATATAGCTTTAGAATTTTCGGAAAATTGAAGATTTTAGGGTTTGGGTTAGGTATAGCTTATCTTAGATATACAGACGCTCCTTCTATGCAGAAGATAATTGCGTCCACAGACCATGAGAGATGATCTGTTGGCAAGTGATGCAGCGGTCACAGGCCACGGCTATAGGGGTTCCACGCATTACCCCAGCCGCCTAACTATTGTCTAGTTAGGTACCCATTCGGAGCTCGGGGACTCCTCAGGCCGCGAGAACAAATCCTCACCTTCGTGTGGATTCGAACCCGTGACCATCGGTATGACAGTCGAGAGCGCTACCTCTCGACCACCACGTCTATAGCTATGGCTATAGTCTATAGTCTAGTATAGAATTTTAATTTTAGCCTTTTAAAGAACGTGCCATAACACAAAGATGGCCGCCGGTAATGTCACGGTCGACATACTTCGTTTTAACCAAAATGAAAATAATTTTTGAAATTATATATTATATTGTTGACATCAGAGTCAGAGGTATGTCCTTAACTTTTATAAAGATGATGATGTTAATAATTGTATTATTTCCCTTGCTATTGTCTCGTGACATACTGTTTTTAGAGTAATATTAATATTTCAGTTATTTTTTAAAAAAAATTTTTTCATTAAATTAAATATAAAGAAACAAAATCAATATTTATTATTCGATATTTATTTCTCAAGACTGGAATGTTATAATTATAGGTTAGAGAAGCATACAAGCAATTGTGCACTTTTAATGATGACGTACATTACCGGAAGTAATAATAAAGCTGCTGAAGGCTAGAAGAAGAAACCATTGTAGAGATCAACAACTTGTTTTCAAATTTAATTGTATAATCAGAGTATTTCAAAATGAAACAAAGTGGACATTTGCCGGGAGTAGATCCTAAATCATTTCGCTGCTGTTTTTGCTGCCACGTAAAAACAGGAACTCTTTTCTATGGGATTATTATTGCTGTAGGTGCCATTTACTTTTACTTACTAATTTTATTTAATTTCTCATTCTCAGTAATTAAAGTATTAAAGTAATTAGAAATTTTAATTAGTAATCAAAAATTGTATTAATTTTATTTTAAGAATAATAATGAATCAATATGAAGACTTAACCATAATATTATGTAATTAATAATTAATGATGGGCTTCTCAAACTTTTTTGATTGTTATTGTTACCAAACTTAAACTTAAAGAATTAAATTAGGCTAAATATTAATATTAATAATTAAATATTGTTTTGTGCAGTATTCTTATTTATTATTTACATTGTCGATTTATTGACAATTTAGTTTTAATTGTTAGTTATTAATTAATTTAACTTAATGACTTAATGATTTAGTTTTAAGTTTAGGATATGAATTGAAAATATTATTTACTTTAAATTATGTAACTGAGTAACTGCAATGGCAGTAATTGTAATCAGTAATGGAAGGGCCACATTTTAATAACAAATTGTCTCCATTGGGACTGGGAAGCTTAATCAACTCTGTAGCTCCTGAAGGGCTACTTACATATCTATTTCATATGTTGGACAGAAGGGAATCAACTTCCTTAAGCTTTTGATTCCATTAGAAAAATTATTTTGTTTTCAAAAGATATTCGCTTATCTTGAAAAATAAAATGATTAATACATCAATCATCTACATCAATCATCAAGAAATGAACTATAGTTTATAATACTTTAACATGCACTGCTAAATGACAACGATTATAAACCAATATTGCAATTTTTGGCACCTTGGGTGAAAACACACCCGATAGAGACACGTCAAACGAATTCACACATGGATCGAAAGTGAAACAAGATAAAAATATCGGATAATTTTTATTGAAATCTGGTAGAATCACACGATAGCCAGAAGTCTTGTAGAAAGCGAGATTTTGATGCTAATTTAACTAAAATTGTGAGAGTGCATTTAGTCGCATCAGTAGCTAATGAGTTGACATTTTATAAGACCAATTGGCAATATGTCATTGTTAAAATTGCAGATACACTCTTTAACTTATGCACGCCTTGCCTATAATCTCCAAGCCCGGTAAAGAGCGACTCTATAGTGCTTTCTTTCATAATGAAATTAAACATTGTAAAAACTCATCACATTGTGAGAGAAGATTTAGTCAACTTCCTGAAAAGTCGATGTTAAATTGAGGTTTTTTATTTTACTATGTAATTTCGCAAAATCTTTTGTTTAAAAAACAGTACTAAACTACAGGCTAAAAAAGTAATAAATTCAAGACAATCTTTTGTTTATATAAAATAACCATTCTATACACTTATCCTAAGAGATGAATTCATTATGACAATAAATACATTTTCAGCATTTAAAAAAAAATTATAACCCAATTTATTGCACTATATACTCAAAATCCTTTTGGGACTGAGGGTTAAGTTTTTAGAAAACTTAGGACATTATAAGTTGATTATTTTAAATCTATGATTTTAATTAACTTTGCATTTCTGTTTGTCCAATATACTTTTAGGATTTAAAAAAATAAAATCTATAATTTGTTCTTCATTTCAAGCTCCTGAACATCAGTGAATCATTAACATTTTTTCTCTTAAATTAAATAATTAACCTAATTAACTTGAGTTTAGAATTGCAAAAAAGCTCACTGTAAATCAGCCTTCTTTTCACTATCACTATCAGCAAGCATTGATATTTCTTTACAAATAAATTACATTGAATTTGTAACAAACACTTGAATTAAATAACCATAGTACCTGAACAAAATATAAAATTTGTGGTGTAAGTGTAAGCACCAGAAGGGAAATTTATCAAGCGTCATATTTTTAAAAATTAATTTTTAAAATTCTTAAGTATTCTTTTACTTGAAAACAAATGTGTGTCTTATAAATTGTATTTTTAATGTATGTAATAATTTAAATTTAATTTATCAAAAGTAATATATAAGAAAGAAATGATTATATTTTTTAAAAATTAATTGTACCATTTTATTGAGACTGTTATCTTTTTTCAGCTCATCCATCTAGTTTTCCTGGGATTTCTTATTCTTGCTGCTATTCACCCAGATGTTTTGGTACCTGATAACAAGCAGCAATATGATGGAATCATTGTTGTTCAAACAGAGACTGGAAATTTCATTCAAAACTTTCCAGACCAGCCCATTAAACAACAGATTAGTAAAGGTGAATTTGTTTGCAAGGATTAGAAGAAGAATAAAAAGTTTTTTCTTTTTAAACACTAGGACCAGGAATACTGCTGCATAATTTGTTTTTTTTTTCAATTAACACTTCATTAAGTTGAAATAGTTTCTTTAAAGAAGGTTTTAAAAAGAATATGTTATTACTTATTTTATCATGTATTAATTGTAAAACATAATTTATAAAGGTGAGCCATCAATGAGGACTGGGACATTATTTGTGCCAAAAAAAAGATAGTTCTCATTCTTAATTTTCCAGGTGTATGATTTCCCCTTACCTTGACCATAAATAATCCATATGAAACTAACATAAGGGTTATAAATCTAAATGATTATTAACATTTGTTAAAATTTAATCCATCTCGTTATTTTAAGGTTGTTAAGACGGTTTGTTTTTGAGGACCGGTTATCCACCAGTCCCTATATGCCTTATGTTTTGTTGGTGGCATCAAAGCCTGCTTCCCCAGCTTGCGTTCAGCTCTTCAGCAAATTTTTAAAAAATTTAAAATTTGGAAAATCTTCCAAAGAATTAAGTAAACATTATTGTTTATAGTCAGGTTTTTTTTCAGAGGACGAGTGAGTAACTCTTCTAAATAAGAGGCCTGGTTAAACGGTGCGCTAAAGTTAGCTTGGTAGTTTTCCTTAGTTTAAAAAGCCCACGTCTCACCTTGTCCGTTGGGACGTCAAGTTTACTTACCTTTCTCGTGTGTGATGGCGGTAAACTCGTAAATTAAAAAATAATAATACAGTGGAACCCACTTACCTCGAGTTCGGTTAGCTCGACCACCCTATTATGTCGACGTTTTTTATTGGAACCGCCAAATTCTCTATTTGTCTTACCATTTTCTCGTCATTTAATTCGATTTTTTTAAGTCGCCGAAACCTCATAACACGAGTACAAAAAAGGTCAAATTTGCCACTTAACATCGGTTATCTCGATCCCCATGACCAATTGTCTCACCAGGGTCTGCTGGTGACGTCACAGCCCACTTGCGTTTTGCTCTCAGCGCTGTGTTGCTTCTGGTACTATGGCAATGCGATCAGCTTGCGATGTGTGCTGGTGACGTCGTCGTCACAGCCCACTTGCGTTGAGACCTGTGTTGCTAACTTAAATCGCCAGTTTCAGAGATGTGTTGGAGAATAATAAAAGTTTTTATCGATAATCGACGTTGGTTTTTATTTTAAATTTGTACATTTCTGCTGTCAGTTGGTGCACATATACCTTTTGTTGTTAGCAAACATGTATGTACAATTTTATAGCATGCCGATAGCTTCATCAAACAAATAACGGCAATGCTGTTGTGTTAAAAAAAAAAACTCCAAAAACACGTGCATGAACATTATCATTTATTAACGTTAGTGATGGGACGATACCAAAATCATAGGCTGCTTACTGTAAACAAGGCTCCCCAGATTTTAAAATATATAATATAACAGACTACAGACATTTTACTCACCCCCACTCTCAATCTCCCACACCATTGTTGTTGGTTAGTCCTATTAGCATCAAGTTACCGAAGGAATTCTAAGCCGATTGATCGTATGGAATAATGGAATAATAAAATGTACCGTGTGCAGACTTGTTGTCATTGGCAACCATTCATCCTTCAACCTCATTTTGACTATTACATGTACTGTACTACTGCTTTGTTCTCATTGTTTCATTCATAAGAAGTAGCCGTGTGCAAAAGCCATTTAACTATTGGTTAGAATTAATTAAAATATGTCAAAGTTGATGTTTCAAAAGTTCAAAAGGAGTACCTAATTTATTTGTGTACGTTTATATAAGAGAAGAGTTCGCTTTGTCATGAGTCATATATAGGTCACGATAGACCATTCCGAGTCCAGAAGAGAATGGTTCGGGGACAATGAGGGGATGTGTAGGTTACTTATTTGTGTAGCTTGTAAGGAAAATCAAGCAAGTGGCTTCGAAGGCACAGCATCGCTCAATCTGGGAATCACCGCAAAACGGCGTTATATTTAAACTTAAACGGTCTTTAAAAACGAACGGTCTTAACAAGTATTAACAACCTTAAGAAAGAGTGAAGAAATAGGGTCCCGTTATGCCGATACGATTCTGATTAATCGTCCCATCACTAATTAACGCACAACATGTACATAAAGAAATTTCAAGCGCATGTTAATATTTTGCCGCCATATTGGTTTTCGCTTTAACTCGATCATCGGTTATGTCGATGCCATTTTTCATACCCCAACGCCGTCGACTTAAGCGGTTTCGACTGTAATAATAAAATTATAAAGCTTTCGGAGTTAACAGTGATGATAAAAGGGAATTAATTTTAACTCTTAATGTGCGATAAGGTTTTCCGAAAACTTCCGCCTCAGTCCAGTAAGAATTTCCTGAATTGCGATCAACTGGTTATGAAATAAAAAAATTGCATAAAATCCATTTTCTATTATTTTTGTCATACTGACTTAATTTTTAGGCTAAGAATGGTTATTTTACACATCCAAAACACTGTCTTGAGTTAAATACTATATTTACCTGTAGTTTAGTATTATTATTTTGATAATAAATTATAGGAGAATCGCATCTTCAAAAAATAAACCGTAAAAACTACCAAAAAACTTTGCGAAGTGAGCGATAACACTAGCGCGGGCAACGGTCGCCATTGCCAGAAGTCGAATACATCATTTTTCAAGCATTGAAGAGTTTTTACTTTCCGAAATCCCATTTCTAACGAGAGTGCTATCTAGGGTGGCTTTACGGAGCTTTGTTAATAGCTGTCAGCAGCGCATTACAACGCTTAAACACATCAAGAGTTAAATACCATATTTTTTCAATCATCAACTTGCCAAAATGATTGAATTTTGCAGCGCACACGACCACCCCTCCCCCACACACACACACACGCACCATTTTTCCTGTTCCAATAGGGTTTGAGCTACACACGCGTACTACTCTTCCAACGCTTAACAATTACATTTTTAAAAAATAAAATATCAGTTTTGATATTAATGTGGTAATCTTCCGTCTAATGCCTTTGACTTGCAGGAAAACTGCCACCAAAAGAACGAACTAGAATTTGAGGCCCGATTAATTGCCCGGAGTCTATCAAATGACTCTTGTAGTGTAAATATTAACAGCCTCGACCTTGACAGTTGTTCACATCAAACGCACACTGTGTGTTAGCTCTCGTACAGTGCCTCATTCCTTAACTGTAGGCGAACTAAACTAATAGTGATGACGTGTGTATTTTTAGCGCATTTTCGAGAAGTCGAATGCGCTATTGCACCCGTTTTGTCCGTCCGTCCGTCCGTCTGTCATCACCTTTGATCACAGCATCCATAAGTCCTAGACCCATGATGTATATATGTTTTTTGTATGTCCTGACCTGCCATTTGTGCATCAACACTCAGTTACTCGATCCGTTAAAAAACCCCGTTAAAACTACCAAAAAACTTTGCGAATCGAGAGGTAACACTGGCGCAGGGAACGGCCGCCATTGCCGGAAGTCGAATACATCATTTTTCAGGCATTCAAGAGTGGTGCGAAGGCGTGCAAAAGAATTAGTTTTTTTTTTTTTTGTTGACGTCATTAGAATATGTGTAAAAGTTTAGAGAGTTTTACGTCATCATTTGTGGAGACTTGTAGTTAGATTAAAGAGAAAATAAAATTTTTTAAAATGTAAAGAAATTACTTTTAAATTAAAAAAATGTCAGGTATATTCATTACACAAGAAAATTAATAAAAATATGTCTAAAATCTAAACACAATTACTGATAACTACATAATGCTGATATCTAACATAAGTACTGATACATAATACGAAAATGCGCTAACACATCCTGAGTTCCAGAAGGGACCAGGCTTAACATGATTTTTTATATACCCGAATATGGAGAAAGTGATTTGATCTCACCGTCGCTCGTGTTAGTCTTGTGTGCTGCCCACCGTAACACAATAAAAAATTAATTCTGGGTTTATTGAAGTTGTGGTTAACCGGTCCTTAATAAACCGGACAGGTTCTGATCTGAGTACCGGTTAACTGTTAACAACCTTAAACTTAATACAGTCAGTTTTTTGTTTTAAGAGATACATTCTTGTATAACATCTACATATTCATCACCACCACCTGTGTAACATGCGAAAATGTGTGTTTGAGGGTAGGTCACCGGACGAAAGTGTAGGATATACCAGAATGCATTTGAAGGCGGTAGTTGCATAGTAGAAGTAGGCATGAGAGAGACCTATGGTTGTGCCGAGTTCTCTCTGACAATTTTCACCTTGTAAAATTGTACATTAGTTGCTGCATTAAACTTATTTTGTGATTACGGAGGATTCCAATTTTATTATTGTGAGTAAGATATTGTTTTTAAATAACACCCACCAGAGAACGGTAAAACTGAACACCGTTACAACCTGGACTCAAAAACCAAAGAGATCAAACTTAGTACATAGCCTTTTTCTACCATAGGTAGTAAGACCATAGCTGATCTTGTCTGTCCGCACCATCCAAAATGGCATTGTAGGTACAACTGGGGTATCTATGTATTAACAAGGCCATGAATTGTATATCACTTTAAGTGCATAAAGATGGCGCATATTTTAAAATCCTTCTACGTATGCAAAATTTTTAATAAATTTGCATGCGAAGTTGCACAACATCCATCTTTTGTGCAATATTTTACAAAAATTTCTGCGCTATATCTTTAAACTGTGTCAGCCAGATATCTGCGCGTCCGCACAACCGCACAGCTTAAAGGGAACATAGCTTATAACATAGTCCATTAGGCATAATGATGTATGATTTTTCCCTGTGAAGAATCTTAGTCTAAAAGAAATTATCTTGTCAGAGTCAAGCTTTGACATGTGCATTTTCCTTTTATTTATTTGAAAACAAAAAGAGGTTTATCAGATGATATATATAAGCTCCAGGTCGATAGGGGAAATTACAGGTCACTTTTACAAGCGTAATCACTTTGGTTATATCTATCTTTTCCTTTTTGAAATGCATAATTTGCTGTTAGCTACAGAAAAATTAATTGTGTGGCTAGACAATATTTTATTTTAATTAACAGGAAAGGGAAAGGAAATTACTTCATATAATGATGCAATGACATTTGAATGTTAAATGAATTTTTTTTAAAATACTAAAGATTGTGAATTTGTGTTTATCTAGATCAAGGTTAAACCATTAATATTAAGTAAGATCTTAGCTAGATGTATCACAAATGGTGAAAATTGTTAATTAAGAAACTTAAAATTTTGAATTTATTCATAAATAACATTGAAAGTCCAGTGCTTTTTTTCTAGCGAAAGATGTTTGGGAACTCATTTCACATCTGTTCTTTAACTTATGTCATAAAATACTATAATAGTCTATAATTGAATTTTCCAATGAACACAAATTTTATTGTACAGACATTTAAAGAAATAAACGTTTTTATAAAAAAAAGAGAGACTCAAAGAATTTATTTATAATAAAAACCGACCTGACTATATAGTTTATGTGGAAATATGTATTCTACTGTATTGTAATACTGGTACCGTATTAGGCTTTAAAACATCTTCCAGAGTTTTCTCATGTTTTTCATCTGACAAATCATCTCGGTTTCTGACAGTAAGTAAAATACCGATTATTTATATAAATATACACGAATCTGGCCAAAAAAGGTATGGGAACAGTTCCCATGAGTTCCCACTGAAAAAAAGCACTGTGAAAGTCTAGTTTAATTATATAAAATTATAAATTGTTGTTTCAAGTACAAGATTATTAAAAAAACACATTTTTAATATTTGTAATAAGTTTTTTTCAATCAGCCTTTTTATAATTTCAATATTATCTATTATAACAAACTATTTTTTTTCTTCAGATAATCTGTGTGTTATGTTTGGAATCACTTTGGTGTGCTTGATTTCAACAATAGCTCTAGTTTATGGAGTGGCAAGAGTAAGTGCATTCTTCTATTAATTTTATTGTTTATATTCACATCAACATATTTAGACATTAACATAACAGTTCAATTATTTACTTCTCTTTAGAATGTGCTGATCAATTACCTATTATTATTTACCATTAGCTAGTAAACTGTTTAACTTTTAATTTATTCTTGACAGAAAGTGGTAGATATTATGCTATTGGAAGCAGAATCAAATTTAAAATGAAATTTTAAAACATTTTTAAAAAAATTAACAACAGCACACACTACAAATTATGATGCATTAAGTATTTTTATGCTTACACAAGCTAAAGATTTAACTATGTATTTTACTTCTGATTTGCACAGAATTTAGCCAGCTATTTGATGCCCTTTTTCTGCCTTCAAGTTTTTGACTTTTGCCTCAGTTGTCTCACTGTAGTTGGCTGCTTCACTTATGCTCCTAATGTCAAGCAGTGGATCCATGACCAAGGATTGGTAAGTATTATCTTTTTTTTGTTCCAATGAAAAATAAAAGAAATGATTGTATTCAAGTTTTTTTTTTTATCCTTTATGAGCTTTTGAGTAGTTTTAATGTTTCTTTGAAAAAGTACCTTTCTACATTTCTTAATTATTTTTATAAAATATCTAATTTCATTTTAATGCTATAAAATAACTATCTTTCTTCTATTGTTTATATGTTTACAGCTTTATAATAAACCACAGGATCCTCATAAAAATTGAATGTTTTTATTTATGACTTTAATTTATAAAATACTTCATTTGATAAGTTTCCATACTTAACTCTAACAATTTGATTGTCATACATGTTTGCTCTTATATCAGGAAAACTTCCCTCTGATGAAAAATCTCATGTGCTTGGACTCAGATTATCTGATGCTGCTCTTTGTTACAAGTTTGATCCTTGTCCTCTCCATCAAGGTAATCACTCTGGCTTTACAATTTAGTGAACAGCATGGTTAGTTTTAAAAAATAATAATAATAATTTAGGCTAAAATGATGCTATCCCAATCAATGTGATCTGCATAAAGAGACAAATAAATTAGTTGTTGTATCATACAAATTGTATTAATGCCAAATGTTTCCTGACAAGATCACATAACTGAGATCATCTTCTTGGAGAAACGTTTGTGAAATTCTGGATTTACCAAATTAAACTGAAACAATTTGTTAAATTATTATAAGCTGAGCTTATGACAGTCTCCATTTCTAAATGAAACAAGTCTTATGATAATCACTATGATACATCACTTGTCATCACATTTGTATTGCAGGCTTATCTCATTGGCATGATATGGTCATGCTACAAATACATCCAGATGCATGTTGCCTCACGCAGCATTGTTCGAGAATACACTGTTGATCCTGACACTGAGGTATTTGTTGAATTGCGGGAGCTAATGTAGTTAATGTATTTAGGAAATGTGCAACTTGAAAATTTAGCTGATCTTATCCTATTTGACATTACTTAATTTAGTATGATTAAAGAGTTGCTGCTTTGAAGTCTTTTTGTATGGTTTTGTTTACTGGCTGTATGAATTATACTGTCTGATTTCAGAAACCTGTTTGTAAGGTAAAAACTCACTTGATTCAATCAAGATTCTATTTAAACTTTACAGATGCTGCTCCCACCCCGTTATGAAGATGCCATCAAAGTCCCGAGTAATTACCCACAACCACCAGCTTACAACCCTCAGTAAAGTTTGGCCACATCATCACTAGACTCTTGATAAACAGTGAACTACAACTTTGGCCTGTCAAAGTAGTTTATTTTCCCCAAGAAGCAAAATAGCTTTTATTTCCCCTGAGAAGTAAAGTACTTTTTTTTTCATGAATTATTACTGAAAAATGCTTAAAGATTCTGTTTGAATAAAATTTAAAATAATTGTAAATTATAGTCTCTTTGAAATTATTATGTTGTGTTGTAACCATTGGTTTTATATAAAGTGATCCTTTATTATTATTTTTTTTGGAAGAGTTTTGGAAGGCTCCTTATCTCTAGGTTTATAAATTTTCAAAGAAACTGCAGCATAAAAATAAATCAGCAACTTATTATTTTTTTTTAAATAAGCATTTGTGTGCAAAAAAAGGGAACAAACAAAAGTTTTAGACCCATACCTGACTTCAAATGACAATGGTTTTTTATAAACTTGTCTACTTATAATTAATGAGACCTGATTGCACATTTGAATCAAATTACTACTTTCTTGTATAGGTACTCATAAATAAGGTAACTCTGACTTTCTTCCAAAAATATTGATCCTCTGTGGTTAAAGCAAAATTGAATTATAAAAGGTAGCAATTTCTGAAAAAATTCCATCACTTCCTACAATTTTTTTCAAACTTTATTCTAATAATTCTATCTTTTTTAAATTGATGTCATTGTCTGTATAAAATTACGAATCAATTCAAGGGCTTTTACACAAGTGTTTGTTTTATAATTTATATATATACTTTTGTGGATTACGTTAATTGTTGCTTTATGCCAGGGTGGGTATTTTCCCCTTCAATATTATTACAATTACATAGTTGCAAGTCTTGTATGTGTATTTTTAGTGTTTTGTTAATTGGAATGTATATATTGTCCAAGGAAATTGATGTCCAATCATTTTTTATTGTATTTTTATAACACCTCAATTGACAAGAAAAAGAATTAAAAATTGCTCATTGATTGCTAGTATAAATTTGTGTTAAACCCATTGTCCACTCCAATATTATTTTGCACATTGGTACACTGAGCTATAAAAAAATATTCTGAAAGAATATATAGGTAAAACATGGGTTTGAGTGTAGATTTTAAACAAGTTTCCTGTTCCTTAGAAAATTATCTAACAAATATTGTCATTTGTTACTTTCTTTTATTATGTCAGTGTTTTGTTTATTAAACATGGCACAATTTTTAATGTAGCATCAAAGAGCCTTTGTAATCTCTTTTATCAGTATGGAGATATTATTATCAGATACAGCTGCTTAAAGATGTATTTACACATGCCATATTCAGTTAATTTTAGAATGGCCTGTAAGCAACTTTTATAATAAATTTCAACCATCATTTCGCACGCATCTCCCTGAATTTGCACAATTTGCAATCTGAAATCATGTGCAAAAAAAAAATCTTTCAATGAGTTAATTACAGGAAGAGAAAAAAAAGGTAAGTTTGTTTGGTTTTTAAAAACTGTTAACTCAATTTTACATGATGTCAAAGTGAACTGCAGTGAGAATTCCTCCAACCTTTACAAATAAAAAAGTTAATCAATTTAGAGCTGTATTTGATTTTGATATCTCATTCTGTCTCTTTAACACATTTATATCCCTTTGCTTCTTTAAAATGTAACACATTTATATAAACAAAATGAATTGATTTTTCTTAAAAAGTTGCATTGAAAATTCTAATTCATAAACAAAAACCAATACTCCTTGTTAAATTTTGTATGGAAGGTACAGCTTGATCAAAAATAATTTTTGAAAAAAAATTTATTCTTAAATTTGCAATAATTTCCATTGAACACTTAATTGTTGAAAAATTAAAATTGCCTTATAACTTTATCTGCTCATAAATTGAGGGGCTTTTCAGAATATTCAGACATTTACTTTTTCTAATATCAGATTAAAAAACTTGCTTGACTTTGTAATAGTATGTAGTAAATCCCATAGCTAGACTTTACCCATGTATGTAAACATTATCAGTTAACCTGATGTAAATTTATAAATGCATTGTAATCTAGCTGTATTTTTAGACCTGTGTCTAAAATTCCTCCTGTGATGCAATATTTTACTGAAATAGTTTTAAAAACTTTCTTGTAAATTTTTGTTGTTTTTTTTAAAAAATGCCATAAACTTTAACTTAAAAGTTATATTTTAACATTTTGTCTATTTTCAAGGAAAATGTGAAAATTGTTCAAAATTTTTTGATTCTGTTAAGTCACATGAAAAAAAAACAACATTGTACTGTTTGGAGTATTTAAAAAAAAAACAGATTAAGGATAAGTCAAAATTCATTGTCAGTTTATTTAAAAATCAATATCAAACAAATTATTGTATATCTTCCTCAATTTACTTCTTCATTGTCAACCGTTGCCATATGTAAAATACTTTTAGAAATATTTCAAAACTAAGCATGAAAAGGTAATCACTTTTTTGTTTTCTGTTTATAACTATCTTTGAAATTAAGGGAGCTTCTCTCAAGTTGGTGAATTTGAAATTAATTAAAAGTATACAAACAACACATTGGAACTTGCAAACAACTTGGCTATAACTTGATGACAGAAAATGAACTACACATTCAGGATTATGATGACCAAAACTTTAAAGTATATTGCTAATTATAACAACAGCTCTCAATTAATTTCTTTAAAAAATTCATCTATTCATGCTATATTCTATAATACAGTTGAGGGGAAAAAATTATCTACAGGGATATTGTTTAATAAAATGTACATTAAAATTTAAAGGATAATTTTTTAGTTTGGAAATTTCATTTTATGTTTTTTTAAATATAGCATTGTATTTTAATTTAAATCCATGTTAATGTTAATTTATGTGGTACACGGTGAAATAAAAAAAATTGATTTTTGATTCTGATTTATTTGAAGTTTGTTTTGTGTAGTGAATTCGCTTGATCGTTTGGCAGCACGCTCGACTGGTCACTGGTTGGAATCCATGTGAAGGCAAGGATTAGTTCCCTGTGCCTAGGGCGTCCCTGAGTCACCCAGCTCCGAATGGGTATCTAACACTTGTTAGGCAGCTGGGTAATGCGTGGAACCCTTATAGCCGTGGCCTGTGACCGCTACATCACTTGCCAACAGATCATCCTTCATGGTCTGTGGACGCAAATTATCTTCTGCATGGAAGGATCGTCTGTATAGATGAGATAAGATCTTTTACTTTGTCTTAATTAGGCAACTTATAACCCATCATCACAATACTTGAGCAGTATGAAGGATAAATAATCAACATTTGTAACAGATGTGTGAAAATCAACTTATACCTCATTCATTACAACATGTCACATGCTACATAAAACTTCAGAGGTTAATACTTAGTGGGTTTAAACTTTTATGAGCTATCAAGTTGATCCTTGTTAATTTTCTAAGAGTCCCCAGGTGGAAATTCTATTTGATGTGTTAAATTTAATCAACTGGTTTTATTAGCACAGTGTAATATTTGGGAGTCAGATTATTTGTATTCTAATTGACAAAGAAGGAATATTCACTTTAATTTTTAAATGTATGAGTAAGTCTTCAAAAGTATAAAGCGTTCCACATCATCCTAAAAATTGGATAAATATTGTAGTGGCCAGTGATCATTAAGAGAGTTTAAATAACAAGTATATCCCGTTCATTGTCATTTACAATATTTTTTAGTAGCCTAACCCACCTCCCTTTCCCAGGGTAAAAGATTAATGTGCAACTTTATCCAACTTGATCGGACTAAGCATTTCTGTCATGACCATCACTTACAACTATGTTGTAGATGTGTGCATGTTCCCTTCCCAAATAAAATGAGTTCAATGAATGTTGAGTCCCTCAAATACCCCATCCCACATTCAAATTATGAACAACCGAAATGATGATTCAATCACCTTAACGTACCCGATCTTACCGAGGGGACTTAAAAACAAACGTTACAGGTGATGTCCCCTTTCTTTAGGGTTATCTCCCATTATTGTAAACTCTTTCTTATGCTCTCTCCTTCTACATTTCCATCTCCCGTAACATATTGTCGCCTGCTCGGCATCTGCAATTCCTCCCCCTCCACCAACACACTCACGTTCCACTACTTAAAATTGAAACATGAACACACAAAACAAATTTAATTATTTTAATTTCTATCTTTAAACATTTTTGTTTTAATGGCTTCAACTCACCTGAAATAAATTCTCTGTATGAGAATACGACCAGAGAATATTATGTTTAACAAGCGAGGGAGGGAATGAAAATGTGATTATAATCATATAGTTAGCAACAATTAATAATACGACAGCGGTTCCAAAACTGTGAACCGTGGGCACCAAGTATTATATTTCCACCCCACTATTATAGCACTACCCTTTTTAAAACATCATTAATATGGTGTAGCGGGATGTGCTTCGCCCTTCAAAGGGACAAGGGGATCAAAATGTTTTGAACCACTGCTAATAGGGTGCTTGAAGGATTACATTATACATCTTTATCGAATAAGCATTAGTTACTCTTGATGGCACGAATTTCATTCAGTTATAATCTTGTGAGATAAATGATTGTGGGGTTGGGGATGTAGTGCACTTTATTTGAAGTATAAATGAGCATGTGTCAAAATTAAGGAAAGTATTGCGGTTTTTAATGATAAATATGTCTTTTAAAACAGCTTTTATCAATAAAATAACAAGAATAATAATAATAATAAAGTATGTGAGATTTGGGGGTGGGTGAAGGGATTAATTATTCATAAAAAGTATAATTTGCAATGATTGAAAAACAACACACCCCCAAAGAAAAAGCAATTAATTGATCAAAATAATTAATTTTATACAGAACTACAGAAAAAGAAGTACAAATATACACATAATACCTGTTCGAAGGCGAGTATTAAACAAAATTCTTTGAAAAGTTACTCAAAGAAAGAATTTATGAAAGGCGGTAAAGAAAGAAAACGTTTTCAATTATAAAAAAATAATAATTGAACATTTTATCAGCGCAAATGTTATTCGCATTGCAATTAAGGGAATTATTATTATTGTTAAAAAATGGCAACGAGTCAACTCTTTAATCAGGTTTAAACCAAGAATTAGAATTTAAATACAGTTTGTCATAAAAATCTTATACTTTACCGACCAATGATACAACCAAATTGTCCAAAATGCCCCGCCTCAGTCCTTGCCCCTAATCCCATCCCAAAATTCTATAGTTAGGGCCAATGATTATATTAAGCAAAGGAGTAGGGTTAAGTAATTTAAAATTACTTTTACTTTATTTATTTTAAAATGAAATTATTAAAGTTGTACTTAAATAGCCTGATCAATTTTTCACGAAGCATGAAGGCATATCATTAATTTATATTTGGCTTAAAAAAACAAAAGAAACAATTGAAGTTAGAATATATTTAGTACCCCCGGATCCCTGTTTTAGAGGCTCGGTAAACTAATTTGAATAAAACAAATAACGTTTTAAAGTTGTATGAAAAGGTGATAAATAAAACAATGAACTTGCATAGACTTTTTTTTTTTGACGCACTGATAATCATTTTAAAAAAAAAAAACAATTAACATATTTAAAATAAAATTAAACCTTAGCTTTAAGGGGATCACATAAATGTTACTTTTGAAGAAGAATGCGGGTCCGTTGAGCATGAATTTATCATTGAGCTGTTTCCTGTGTATTTAAATTATGATATGTAGTTTCATTCTTTAGTCCCTAACATAAAATCTTACTAAAATTCCTTGAAATATTCCCCTTTTCCATTCTTTTTGAAACGTTTGATAACATAAAACAGCTTATTTCGTGTTAAAATATTTTTTAATGTACTGAATGAATTCTGCCTGCCACCCCAGTCCACCATCAATCAAAGCATCGTCTGCTGTGTTAAAGCTGAAATCAATACCGAAGTTTCATCGTGATTGCCAGAATTACTGTGGGCTTTAGTGTTATAATAAACTAGTTCCGGGGCGTCTCCTAGCGACAGATCAACACACGAGCCGCCAATGCTGCTGTCGTGAGACAGTCTACCGTCATCCGATGGTGAGTCTGACTCGTACAGGGGCACCACTTGCCTGTACTCCACGGAGCCTACTCTCAATTCTGTTGTGCACGACACACTCAGACTTGCATCTTGACACTGACCAAATCCTGTGTGGTTTCCCCATGAAGGTGTGTGGGGGCATTGAGAAGACGCAGAGCTGCCTCTGTTGTACTGTTCACAGTTACCGCGGGTTGCAGTGTTTTGAGCAGTGAGTACATCCGAGGAAAGGGAAGACTTGTTAAAAATTAAATGCTCGCTCCCTTTAGACATGAAATTCTGGAAATTTCTTCCGTATTGCGAATGCTCCAAATTTAAATTGTCCGTTGTTTCATGGTGTTGACTGTCACGATGTTCAGGCTGAAATAACCGTGTCTTGTTTATATCTAGTATGGACGGAGTGTTGAATTGGCTTAACTCGGGGGTCACTAGACTTGTTGTGTCGAAATAGTTTGTTAAAGCCTGCTTCTTGGTTTCATTCCAGTAATTCTCAATAATAACTTCCGGGGTACGAAGACGTGATCTGTCTTCAAACACTGAAACGTGTTCGCGTTCGATGACCGGAGCCTGTCTGAAATAAGGAGGCCGACGCCTTTGGAAATCAGACTCTGAAAAATCACTGACGTTAGACATGTCCGATAGATCGCTACAGACAGAAATCTGACGACTTTCCTGTCTTGTAAAACTATTACAGCGACGAAAGTAGATGGCCTCATTCAAGACTTCATACCCGTTGGTGGCATCGCTCGGATATTCGTAAGGAAGATGTTCAGTATCTGAGTGGTACAGAGCCGAGCTGCACTCTCTGGGATATTTAGCTTGAAGGGCCAATCCGTATTCCAACACTTCCGCAGTGTCCGGTGTTTCAGCAGAGTGGTCGACTAGCTCTGAAGATGAATGATACACTTCCGGCGACGAGCTTTCAAACTCTACTTTGACATGTTTTTGTGTAGCATGGCGATTTCTCTCTTCATTGGAAGTCAGCGATTCAGACTCACCCGTTACATGATGCTCACCGTGAGAATAGAGATCGGCGTGGAATGTTTTTTCCAGAAATTGATCGAGTTCATAGATATCCGCACACGTTAATGCGTCTGCTTGCGTGGCCGATCTGTTGTCAAGTTTATCTGAATTATTTTCTGGATAAGCAAAACTTTCATCGCGATGTCGCTTTGTATTCTCAAACGAATCTGTCATTCTACATTCTTCAGGTCTTGGGTGATTTATTTCATTGAGTTCTCTCTCAAGAAATGAATCCCTAGAACCGAATACATGGAATGATTCGTTTCTTGCTTGGGAAATCTGACTGGAAATGTTTTGCTGAACACTCAGTGTGAGCTGGGTCGAAGTTTCCGTCCCATTTACAGAAATATATTTATCATATTCGGGTGATGGTTTTAATGAATGCACTCCATTCGTGTTGTTCATAGAACTATTGGAGTTGGTTCCGTCACTTACTTCAGCGGATATCCTTCGAAGCAGGTTTGAGTAAGATGCAGTTTTGTCATTAAAAAAGGTTTGATTGCCAACAAACTCCATATTTTCTGGCCCCCCAGACATGTGTTCAAAATGAGGCTGGAATAAATGGAAGCCCCTAAAATCTCTCGATTCGCTTTGATGGCACGGCTTAAACTGTAGATGTAGCGGAGGCTCCACATCTTCACCGGTATATGCCGAGCACCGCCCCTGGCTCTGAACATCGGACATCATCGACAGGGGCGGCGGCTGTTTGATAAAAGATGCTGACACGGTCTCCGGTGAAGACAGTTCACTGCGTGACGTTGAATCTGGTGGGCTTGGGTTTGGTGAGTCTCCGCCTCTGATGCCAGTTCTTTTGGCCAGCTTTCGTCGCCTCGGCCTGTACTTGTAGTCGGGATAATCTTGTGTGTGTTGGACGCGGATTCTCTCCGCCTCGTCCACGAATGGCTGTTTCTGATCTGGTCTCAAGCTTTTCCACTTCTTTCCTATGAACGATAAAAAAAAATAATTAAATAGCAGAGACAATAACTTTTTCTTATTTGTTTTTAATGTGCTTGTGTTTTATTTAATTTACATTTTGTTCACATCAACCGGTCGACCGTTTCTCCTCTTGTAATGTTTTCATATTTAACAATTCTGATTTATTCATGTGAAGCTTATCTAGAGTTGTATCAAAGGTCATAACGCGGAAGTAAAAAAAATAAATAAAAAAATAAAAATATGCAAGTTAATTTCATATTTTATTTTAAAGACAAAAGTACTTTTTTTTAACAGAGTTTTAACGTGTTTTGTTGCTCTTTCAATATAAGTATTTCTACTCGCAATTTCATATTATTTGGAGGAATGGGCGTAGAGAGCAATAAAACTCATTCTCGGTATGCCGATAGATGGATAAGGGTTCGAATGTTGCGCTGTTGAGAACATTTCAAATGGTTATTGTTTATCTTACTTTTGACTTATAAATTGCTGGCGATAGCAGTACACGTGAGTACACGTCTCATTTGGTGGCGCTGGTTAACAAGAACAAAAACTGATGTCAAATCAGTCGTGTTGAAGTTGAGTAAAAGATGTTAAATTAACTACTTTTAGACACGTGTTTATAGCGCTGAAATAATTTCAGTCCACCAATATGTACCAACGTTACGATTATACTTAGTAGTCTATGGTTAAAATGACATTTCTTTGTTACTCTTTTTGGGATTATTATTACTTTTTAAAATTGATTTATTTTTAAAAGTACGTTTTTAATGGAATCAGCGGCTTAAAAGTATCAGCACAGCGTATAAAATTGTAAATAATATTGATTTGGATGCTATAATTATCTGTTTATTTTTTTATATCAATGAGCGACATTTGTAGTTTATTTACCCATTGAGATTGACTTCAAAATTCTTTGATTTCATTCGTTAATTAAAGTTAAGATCGTATCAAGTTACACCAAATCTCGTCCAGGTTTTTAGTTATGGCTCGCCAAGTGTTTTGGTTAGTTTCGATTAATGAAAAAAAGGTATTTTGGGGGAAAATATCAGCTATTTAAAAAAAAAATGTACCGTAAATTAAAATCGTGTAGGGGTGACGATACGGTCTTAGATGTTCAGTAGGACGCATATTTAAGTCAGTTGAACGAAATCAAAATAATTTCCTTTAAACTCAATCCCAAATTTATCTTTCTTCATACAAACAGCATGGCATTATTTGAATGACAAAAACTAACTAAACATTACAATTATTTTATCATCTTTTCAACAAAAGTGTTAGTGTTCAAAACAAGAGATTTGGCCTACTCTCACAACAAGAGACTTGGCCTACTCTCATAACAAGAGATTTGGCCTACTCTCATAACAAGAGACTTGGAGGACTCTCATAACAAGAGACTTGGAGGACTCTCATAACAAGAGACTTGGCCTACTCTCATAACAAGAGACTTGGCCTACTCTCATAACAAGAGACTTGGCCTACTCTCACAACAAGAGACTTGGCCTACTCTCATAACAAGAGACTTGGCCTACTCTCATAACAAGAGACTTGGAGGACTCTCATAACAAGATACTTGTAGGACTCTCATAACAAGAGACTTGGCCTACTCTCATAACAAGAGACTTGGAGGACTCTCATAACAAGAGACTTGGCCTAATCTCATAACAAGAGACTTGGAGGACTCTCATAACAAGATACTTGTAGGACTCTCATAACAAGAGACTTGGAGGACTCTCATAACAAGAGACTTGGCCTACTCTCATAACAAGAGACTTGGAGGACTCTCATAACAAGAGACTTGGCATACTCTTATAACAAGAGACTTGGCCTACTCTCATAACAAGAGACTTGGCCTACTCTCATAACAAGAGACTTGGCCTACTCTCATAACAAGAGTCTTGGAGGACTCTCATAACAAGAGACTTGGCATACTCTCATAACAAGAGATTCGGCCTACTCTCATATCAAGAGACTTGGCCTACTCTCAAACAAGAGACTTGGAGGATTCTCATAACAAAAGACATGGAGGACTCTCATAACAAGAGACTTGGCCTACTCTCATAACAAAAGACTTGGAGGACTCTCATAACAAGAGACTTGGAGGACTCTCATAACAAGAGACTTGGCCTACTCTCATAACAAGAGACTTGG
>MUZC01002718.1:686270-702010 GCA_002072015.1 Radix auricularia
ACTCTCATAACAAGAGACTTGGCCTACTCTCATAACAAGAGACTTGGAGGACACTCATAACAAGAGACTTGGCCTACTCTCATAACAAGAGACTTGGAGGACTCTCATAACAAGAGACTTGGAGGACTCTCATAAGAGACTTGGCATACTCTCATAACAAGAGATTCGGCCTACTCTCATAACAAGATACTTGGCCTACTCTCATAACAAGAGATTCGGCCTACTCTCATAACAAGATACTTGGCATACTCTCATAACAAGAGACTTGGCCTACTCTCATAACAAGAGATTTGGCCTACTCTCATAACAAGAGACTTGGAGGACTCTCATAACAAGAGACTTGGCCTACTCTCATAACAAGATACTTGGCATACTCTCATAACAAGAGACTTGGAGGACTCTCATAACAAGAGATTTGACATACTCTCATAATCATAGACTTGACACACTCTTCTACTCCACGACCTCCCAACTTTATTTTTTTTAAAAAAAGGAATTAATTACCATTAAAAAGGTAAAAAAGTAAGAACAATGACTTGTCTGAGGATAAGTGGAAGTCTCCTTATTTTAGAGACTCAAAACGTATCAGAAAATTTGTAACTTTTTTTTCCTCTCTTCTTAAAACATTAATATGCATACATCTTGTACACGACATTATTCTTCCTTCCCACTTTCCTTGAACACAAGTTCGGCGTAGGCCACAAGATTAGTGTAGGCTGATAAAGAAGGGTCGTGAGTGAGAGTTTTGTGGTCCTGATGGCATTGAACATGCATGAGCACACGCCCAAAGTAAATAGTTGTGCCACCATTAGCCTTTGTACTGCGCCTGCCACGACAAAGGTTAATGGACGTGGCCCAACTCCACCTGATTTACGACATCTCCCCTACTCTCCCACCCTGTTTTCAAAGTGGTTGAGCCACCAGTGTTGTGCGCGAGGGGAGGTGGGTCAAATAGAAACAGGGGAGTTCATTATTGTCAAGGTGTGTGTTTAATTTAATGTTTAGGGACGGTCATTAATTAAAGTGAAATTGTGGTAATGGTATAAGTAAGATATAATGATGGAAGTGAGAGGGGCGTCCATAATTATAGAATGACTTGTTGGAGGAGGATTCTGTTAACCGTTGCCATGTTATTTTTTTTTCTAAGTTTCCAGAAATTAGTTGTCTCGATAGGTTCACCGAGTGCAAGGGTTGGGCCCAATAACAAAATATCCCATTTAAAGCAGGAACGGTGCTGTCTGATATGTTTGTATTTTATCTCCCCAACATTGGCCATAAGAAGAGATAATATATAACTGGAGCAAATCAGACAAACACATTTTCTCCTCTTTAATCTTAGGAGTTCTATTTAAAAAATATAAAGTAACTATCTCTTTAATTAATAAATCAGTTTCTCGAGTTATTCATTTTCAATCAGTTGACGGCTTGCCTAAATAATTCTCATTAAATTTCTTCCCGTTAATTTGTAACAGTCATCATTGGCGTAGCTAGTGGAGGGGGTCCAAATTTGAAAGTCCCCTCGGGCTCCCACTTGAGGGGGGCCAAAAGGAGTGTCCGAAATTATTTGTTTATATTAAATACTACGCCACTGGTCTAAATGCAACATTACTCAGTAGATTCCTGAATGATTTTTTAAAAAAGAAATTCTTAAAACCAGAAAAATGAAATAAAAATATTGAAATATTATAAATGTCCAAGTAGTGTTGTTACTTTAAAAATGTTAATGGCTATACTGGGAAATAAAGAAATGTATTCCACAACTCTATTAATAGTCATGATTACATTGAGCTAATTAATATTGTTTTAATTACAAATAATTTAGTCATTTAAAATAGTGGGATGAATACAAATCGGCGCTAATTTTTGTGTGTGCACACTCTTTGCTGTTGAACTTATTATTGCTGATATAATTTATTTTCATAATGACGAAAAAAAAAAGAGATTTAAAAAACATAGAATTAAAATTAATTGCGAAGACTTAGAGAACAAATTAAGCATTAAGTTTTCGTTTTGAAATATCAACATGAAATTTGAAATTAATGCTATAGCCCCCTAAGTTTTGTTTTAAAGACAAGCATTGTCTAAATGAATGTGGATGAAAATTTGAGACCATTTTTACAAATGAAATAAAATTCTTAAATCGAATAAATGTTGAATTTAAAATTGGAACAGAGATCTAAAACTAGTTTATTTGATTCTAATGCATCTTAATGTAAAGCATCACTATCTACTGACATTGTATTAATAGATCATTTTCTTTTTTTAAAAAAAATATTTCGTTTTAAACATGTATAGTTACGACATACATCAGTTCCTCTACCAGAGATTGCGACCAAAAAGAATGTAATAGTTTCACTTAAAAATATACAATTTGATCGTATTTTTACAATTTTCTTTACCGGGTCTGTAATAATGTACACGTTTATTATTATTATTGTTTAAAATTATTAACTGTATAAATATATTAAAGTCCGGTATAAAAGAAAACAAATAAACTGTATGTTAAATAGGTATAAGAGATTAAATAAAATAATTCGAAGGGGATAAAGAGTCAAAACTAAATTTTAGATACGCGCAAAACAATATTTTACGGCTTAATTCCTAGTTTATAAATTACGTTGAAATGAAAAGTTTCCAGATCTTTGAAATAGTTTTTAAAGTAGATAAGGGAGGGGGTGGGGGCGTTCATTAATGACATAAAGCGATTTCGGCCGATTTTCAACCCCCCTCCACCCCTCCGTCACACTTTATCACAAAACTTAGACCCCTTCCATCCAATATGACGTCACAAATCTGTGAACACCCACCCCCCCCCTAAAAAATGGTATTTTCTTTTTAAAATGAGCATGTCTCAAATCACTTTATTGTCATTCTAGTATGTATTTGGTGTAAAGCTGCACTCTGATGTCGTAGCACGCGTGAACTCATGTAAAACGCCATAAAATAAATAGTAAGAAATCTAATATTTAAGTGGAACTTTGATTTAAAGAAGCGTGTTTTGACGTGACGTCACAATTCTTAACCCCTTCCCCCTCGTCACACATCATCAAAATTGTGGGGACCCCCTCCCCATTAGGTGCGTGACGTCATTTTGAAGGTGTTGCGATATTGTTTTTGTAACTAACTGTATAATCTGCTTGGGAGGTTATGAAGAAACAGTTATAAAGCAAGTTTTAAGCTAAGAAATTAAGACTTGCGCCATCTTTTTAAGATAAAAACTATAAAGTAAAATTATATATATTTATAAAGTAAAAGTGATCATTATATGCTTTTTAAATACAACAGAAACAATTCTACAATGTGATAGATGAAACAGATTCCACATGCACAAATGGAGTTCTGAAATATGATAGTTTTTTCTTCTTTTTTTTTTGACTTGCGATTATTTATTTGCAATTTGTTCTCGTAAGACGAAAGATAAGCGCGTTACCACCTGAAGTTTGGGTTTTCCACAATGGGAGCGTACTCAATACAGATTGTAGAAACAAAATTGGAGCGAATAGAATAAGATACGATGGAATGGAGACAATCTAGCGAATAATTTACATTGTAATTTTATGATAATTGCTTAACAACTCGTAGCGTACCCAAAAGTAATTGAGTGTAACATGAAAAATATTAAGCAAAAAGTTGTGTCAGCCGAACCATATTTTTTTAACAGGTTAGGCTCGTGTATATACATGTAGTATATAGTTATATACATGCGGTATATCATTATATACATGTAGTATGTAGTTATATACATGTAGTATATAGTTATATACATGTAGAATATAGTTACATAAATATAGTACATAATTATATACATGTAGTATATAGTTATATACATGTAGTATGTAGTGATTAAAGCATGTTTAGAAATCAAGAAATTATTGAGACGTGATCCAATGTTTGACTTATCCTAAAAATATAAAATAGTGTTGACATTTTCTACATTTTTTCAGTAAAATATCCGTTTCGAAAGCTTCATACTGTGCAAAGAAGCAATGGTTTAGTTGGGATGATCTTTTCAAAGTGATTCACAGCTAAATTATTATTATTTTTTTTTTTGTGATGAATTTATCGAATTCAATAAATAGTCCAATTATTTTTTTTTTGAAACGGAAAGCGTTAAAAAAAGAGGATGCTTGCAGTCCCCCATCCCCCTTTTGCAAACACTTTTTTTCACAGATGGCAGTATTACTGACTATCCACATTTAGAAAATCTCGAATTTTTAGTTACAATAATTTTAAATATATTTTTTATTTAATATTTCTTCTTAGCTTGTATGTACTACAGTAGATAACTTACCCAGAATTTTACTCAGCTCCGCATTGTGTATGTCTGGGTTCTCACCGGCAAGTCGTTTTCTCTCTTCTTTAGCCCACACCATGAAAGCGTTCATCGGACGTCGTATGCGGGATCGGGTCGTTTCCTTGCGCCCCTGGAGTCTCAAAAAAGCACCCCGGGTATCTATGGGTGCGAACTGGAGCCGTTCAGACATAGGATGATGCCATTCGACTCCGTACTGACCAAAAGGAATCGATTCGACTCCGGTGATCGCATCTAGTTGAAGGTATGGCCGAGTTGAGCTGACTGTTGGCTGAGGACCCACCATAGCTGTAGTTTGCATTGTAAACTAAGTCTAACCTTAACTGAATATTATTTTTGGAGGCCGTAGTGATTTTCATCAGTTGAAACTTTTAAGTGTCATGATGGTTGAAATTATCCTCTGTTTTAGTCACTTAGCATGGTGAGAATTATTATTTTTAGTCACAACGTATTTTGTCACAGAGCAAATTATTTCACCGACATCAATGCCTAAAGTGTTCTGCTTATTTGTGAAATTGTATTGGGTTAAGCTCGAATATAAACAATGACAGTAGTTTTCCAATGTTCACTATAATCCATCGTTATCACAAATCGAATAGTTGGACCGGGTTAGAAAAACAAATTAAACACATAATCGCTTGAAATTACTGGCAACACTGAAGCTGTTTATTTGTCACAATTCTGGACAAGTCTTCATTATTCCATTTCATTATAATCACTACGTAAAATTCACAAGAAAAAAATCACCATATATTTAAAAGATCCTCGAATAGGAATAAATATTCAAAGCAATTCTGGATAATATTTGCAAACAAGATCTTGATACAAATAAACTTATTCACTGCTTTACGTTCTTTCTTTTTTTTTTTTAAAGAGCAAAAAAACTATGCGCGTTTTCCAAATGGGCCTTTTTTGTCTCACAGTTTATCCCGTTGATGAACGGCAAAGAAACAAATGTCTCTTATTTTGTTAGAGTCTCTCGATCTCTTATATTTTCCCGAACACAAACAGGCGATCTACTGTTTTCGAAGGTCCACCAGCACGGAAATTTGAGAAGGAAGCCATGCCATCAAGTCTGTAGATGTCGCGTCTTGCTCTGTCTCTTCTATAATGCCACCCTGCGTTGACTGTTGCTAATTACTGTAACTAATGGATTGACCTATTTGTTCTGCGGAATAAAGAAAAGGAAAATTGTAGCTGGCGTCAAGTAGCCTTGGATGGCTAAGCCACTCGACGTGCGGTATGGTCAGAAACTCGCCGCCCAACATGCGCGTATGGCCCCTAAAGTTAAGCTCCTCTTCGCAGTGCCACGGACGTTGTGATAGGGGACTATCAAGGAGATGCCAGGCCACGACGGCTGAACCGTCTCATCGCCTGATACACTCAGGTCCTCGCGAGTGAGTTAAGGCCCTTGTTTGGTGCCATCCACAGAAGAAGACGTTTAGCAGACGATGGCGGTGATGGCGACTTGCCCCCCTTTTTTATTGCCTCTTGCCTCTGTTCTGCCTCTGGTAGAGAAATAATGAGCACGCTTGTCAGCTGAAACGCTTAAACCTGGAATTCGTATTTGCAATATAGCAACGAAGCAATAATATGATTACTGCACCTTTCAAACTGCTTAGAACTGGTCACTTTTCAGCGAATTTTAGTTAATAGAAGACGAGGTCAAAGTTCACTTGTTTCAACAGCAAAATTCTTTTCTGCTTATACAAGTCTTATTATAAAAATATATTTCGATTGAATCCTACCACTATTGCTTTTAAAAAATGATTTAAATTAATGTTTTAAAATCTGTAGTATTGTGTTGTTCTTTGTATAATCACAACTGCTCTGTTAAAAAACTGTTGTGGATTTGAACTTTCAAATGGATTAGCCGAATGACAACAGCTTTTAAGAAGCAACGACGATGAAAATCTTCACAGCTCTGGGAATCTCGGATTCATCAATCTAGGAGACCCCAGTTACCGAGACTGAACGCTTTGGAGCTATACTTATACTAAGTGGTGTTATAATTATAGCTTTTTTTGTTATCTTCAACCAATAGAATAAAATGAAATACTGGTCCGAAACAATAATGTACTCTTTACCGATTGGTTCAACTTGAAGACGTCATGGTGGCTCTTGTCTATTAATAGAGCTAATTGGTGAAGCAGGGTACCCCTAAACCTGTCTAATTAATCTCAGTTATCTGACCTTAAGATAGTAAGTAGAAGTATTGGACCCTACTACACACCTATTATCTCTTCTGACCTTACACATAATCGTATTTAGAAACCGGTTCAATTACATCGTATCTAAACACGGCAATGACTAGGTCAAATTAATAATAATAATTATAAAAAAAACACAACACTGTTGAAGCAGCCAATGTTTGAGGGTTATTAGTTATTAGCTATTAGTTTTTTTTTTAAAATGCACATACAACAATTGTTGTCCACAACGGTTGTGCCCCAAAAAATGCACATACAACAATTGTTGTCCACAACGGTTGTGCCCCAAAAAATGCACATACAACATAGTGTTGTCCACAACGGTTGTGCCCCTTTGGGAATTTTTACCCACTTCTAGATATTGAATGAGACAAGATTTTAAACTGAAGTCAAAATACTCGTGTTACTGGTAAGTTGTTACTACTACTACTAAGACTAAAGATAACAAAAAACATGGACACACATTTTAGGTTTGTGATAATTAACATGAGTATAATTTGATTATATGATTCGTTTGGATGTTGTTGTTTTTTGGTGGGGGTGGGGTAATGGAGGTGATCATCAATCTATGATGACATATGTAACTTTCTCTCTCTCTCTCTTTCTCTCTCTCTTTCTTTCTCTCTCTCTCTCTCTCTCTTTCACACATACACGCGCGCAAACACACACACACACACACACACACACACACACACACACACACACACACACACACACAGAGACAGAGCTAATACGTCACTGATTTAACAATATCAAAAAGTTTGTGTCTTGGTGACTTGGTCTGTGATGTACAAATAAGGTCGGTATCACATCTCCCAAATAAAAACACTCCTTTGAAATACGGTAATTGATTTATGATGGTCAAGACCCATATCTTTGCAATCCAAACCTTGTTTGGCAGCGCTTGTTCAATTAGTAAAAATACTCTCTAAAAAAAGTGAAGGTCAGATCCCCCCCCCGATCTCCAGTCATTGTTACCCCTATGAGAAGCCGATGAAAAGTATTATTTTCACAAATTACATATGGGCGCTGAAGATATAGAAGAAAAAAATGCCACAATGAAAATCTTCATTTAAAAGCTCTGCTTTTTATTTAAGAGAATACTCGTTCCACGCTTTAAATAATATTTCTTCACTCTTTTTGTCTGCTTTTAAAGTTTTTGTTTTCTATTTCTACTTTACAAGATAAATAGATTTTTTTAAAAATGAAAACTCAAACCCTGCGGGTGAAAAACTTCAGTGTCTAGACACAGTTTAAAAATCACTGACTTAAATAACAAAAAATATTGTTCATTAAAAAAAATAATGGCCTTAAATAGATCTATAGCATTATCACACAAAAAAAAGATAAACATAATATCACTTTAATGAAGATGTATCTATTTACTTGAAACAAATGTTGAGTTTTTCTTCTCTTGAAAAAAGTTGGAACTCAGAGGTGATAGATGGAGCAAGCTTTTCTGTTGGATTGGAGGCGAGGGGGGGGCGAGGGGTGACTATTTTGGTCCACTTATATATAGTTTATATAGTTTAACTGTATATTTCACATTCGAATTCTGTGTGTATATTAAATCTCGTTTCAATTAAAACCCACCATTCTGCTAACAGTGAGTCCAAAATTAAGTTACATTTTATTCTTATCTTATAGATACGAATATATACGCCCCTATGCAGAAGATGATTGCGTCCACAGACCATGACGGATGATCTGTTGGCAAGTGATGCAGAGGTCACAGGCCATGGCTATGAAAAGGGTTCCACGCATTACCCAGCCGCCTAACTAGTCTCAGGTACCCATTCGGAGCTTGGTGACTCAGTGACGCCCTAGGCCCTGGGAACAAATCCTTGCCTTCACATGGATTCGAACTCGTGACCATCGGTGCGCCACTCGACCACTTTTGAATAAGATATTTTTTAAATGTATAAATTATTTCCAAAATATCTTTGCCTTGATGTTGCTTTTAACAATTGTTGGTTATTTTATTGTGTCCTTTTATCCTAGAAATTACAGACGCGCCTACTACACATAAAGTTTATTGCATCCGACGCTTCTCCATGGTTTATGTTGGTCTTGCATTTTTATTAGAGTTTTAAATGTTTATAGAGTTTGTTTTCATTGTTTTTCCGGCAAACACACTCGAATTCCAGACGGAAAAAGGTTGTGTATGTCTTTATTTATTTGTTATTGCATATATTGTTTAACAATAAACGTGTTGTTATCTATATTTTTTTTATCTGAGTGTTGTATTGGATAATTTTTACGCTGTATTTCTTAGAATATATTGCCTTATGTGTTATTAAAATTTTATAATGTGTTCATAGGGGTTACCAGGTTTACTGAATCAAGACTTATAGGGTTACTCTTGACTCTTGATTATTTTGAAAACTCTCGGCAACTCTACAGTTTACAGTAATGAATCTTGATTATCTTACAACGCTTATAAATTTTAAAATTTTTGTTTCATATTTTGTAGGAGTTTCCATACCATACATTAATCATTTCCTTCTGTCTTACATGAATGTAACTCTCCTTTTTATTATCTTTTAAAGTTTAGGGGGGAAATGATGATGGCTATGAACTTATGACGTTAAAAAAAAAAACACAATATCAACAGTTTACGATGTTATTCAATTAAATTTTCAACTGATTTAGGCCTAAATAAAACCGAAATACTTTTTACACATACACTGAACAGCTGATTTTAAGGGACACAATTCTAGTTAAACATTCGCAAAATTCGAGCAGATGTGTTTTTTTTTTTTAAATTAAATTAGGCTAATACTAATACTTAACACTAACACAATTTAACTTATTCTTGCATTAATTTCAAATAGTAGTACTTTGGAATTAAAAATGAGTTCCCACTTCTAATTATTCACTTATCTTATTTAACGTAGGCATTGCGAATCTCGTGTGAAACATAATCAATGTTGGTGGCTTGATTCGCAGAATTCTCTTGAGGGCGAGGGCTTGGGGTAATCATGTTGTGATAGTGATGGTAGTAATTAATTTAATAAATTTATCATGTTTATTGTTTTGTAAAAATAGTTTGTAAATAGTTTTAACTATTTTTAACTGATCACTGAACTGTAACAACTGTAATACTGTAACAAGTAACTGGTACACTTACACAGGTTTTACATTTTTTAATTTTTTTTTGTTGCATACTACATGCACTCATAGACTATATACTATACTATACTTATACTGATATATACTATACTGTAACTATACCCTTTAACTTTTTGTTGTTTTTATAACTAAACTAAACATTTTTAGATTTAAATTTGTAAAAATTTAATGACCTTTTACTTTTATTTACTTGTTTAATTTAGTAAATCCTACGCTACGCTTAGGCCTAGGCATATAATTACACCATACTTAGACTTAACTTTAAAAATTCATAAACTTTAAATTTTAAAACGTTTAAACTAAAAATTGAGTATAAATGCTTAAATTAAATTTAAATAAAAATAAATTATTGTTGGGAAAATTAAGGATGTGGCTAGCGCTACGACAATTTTGTCGTAGCAGCAGACGACCCGGTAGTGCTACGACATGTCGTAACAGCAGACGATCCGGCGGGATGTTGCTAGCGTTACGACAATGTCGTAACAGCAGACGAACCGGTCGGATGTTGCTAGCGTTACATGTCGTATCGCTAGTCAGGAAACTAGTGCTACGACATACGCAACTTCTGCTACGACTAGTTTTAGTCACTCTTTGCAGTAGACACCTGGAAAGAATTAAATATTAATAAACTCTTCTTTATATTGTATGCGCATATATATTATAAGACGACATTATTTGTGTGTGCATTAATTCTAAAATCTAAATTTGTTTAAATAAATTATTTAAATAGATTTAATTTTAATATAATATTGGTCTACCGATTATAAATATATCAGCCGATTTTGCTATACTATAGTCTATAGGCTATACTATAGTATACTTGTGTAAGTGATGCCGATCCATTAAAATTTAGTATACCGTAAAGCCTAAAGCCGTAAATGAAAATCCTCACTCAAGCAAAGAGATTCGCGCACAATCGCAAGAATGTAGGCCTAAAATAATTCGTTTCGTGTGGAATAATAAAATGTGCCGTGTGCAGACTTGTCACAGGAAACCATTCCATTCATCCTTCTACCTCATTTTCACTTTATTACTAATACTATTACTATTGAGGAGGGGGGCAGGTAATAACAACCGCACAGGACTCCTCGTTTACTCGCCCTTTTCCCCCCTATTACTATTAGTACTATTACTTCGTGTTGCTGTTTGTGTCCGTTTTCTCAGCACCCCCCCTCCCTCCTCTCTTTGCACTTTTTATGACGAGCAAGTCTGCGGGGTACGATGCACTCACTATGCCTCCTTTGTCTGACAATGGCTTCAAATCATGCTTCCCCCGCTTGCGTTCAGCACTTTTTCGCGATGCCTTCAATTCAGAGAATGTTTCAAAAATATCTTCCAAACAATTAAGTAACAGTGATGGTTTAAAGTCATTTTTTAAACTCACGCCTCACCTTCTTCGTTGATGATGCCGACTGAGTGTCAACTCACGAATCAAAAGAAGAAAGAAAAAAAAAGTAGTATTAGCATAATTAAATACAGTTACAGCTTTAGTCGTAACTGTAAGTAAGCACATATCACATTTTTACGACTGTCGTAGCAGCAGACGACCCGGTCGGATGTTGCTAGCGTTACGACATGTCTAAAATCTAAATATTTTTATTTTAACAGATTTATTCAACGTATCTACTTTTCAGAATAATAACAAAAATTATCAGCATACTCCTTATGATTTAAAAAAAAAAAATTATAATAAATGAAATTTAAAAAAAAACAAAACAAGACGGCAGCGGGATTCGATCCCACAATCGATAGCATTATATCATCTCCGAAGCAACAGTACTATCATTTGATCTAGCGAAGCTGTTAAGAAAGTGTAATTTTTTAAATTCATAACTGTTTTTCATTTAATGGCTCAATCTAGATTTTTTTAAAATCATTTAAAATTCATTTTAATCATTTAAAATTTAAGCTTAGGCTATCTAGTGATCATGATATTTCATTATGAGAATTATAGTTTAGTATTTAAGTATCAGTAATAGCATAATTGAAAATACAGAAAATTCTTTACGACATGTCGTAACGGCAGACAACCCGGGCGGATGTTGCTGGCGTTACGACATGTCGTAGCACCAGCCACATCCGCGCGGGTTGTCTGCCGTAACTTTGTCGTAGCAGTAGACACTCCGGAAACTTAATTTTGTCAATTTATTAAATTAATAATTTAAATTTCATTTTTTAACATTTAAAAAGTACCTACCTAAGCTTTGACTTAGACTTTGACAAGGCTAGGGCCAGGGCGTAATTTAAATTGAATGCATAATCATAAACTTAACTATACTACTTACTACTACTATTATTAATATAATGATCTAAATTAAAATATCACTGAATCACTATCACCAACAACTTTGACTTAGCAACGGTAACATTAAAAGTTAAAGGAAAATGAAATACTTCAAACTTAACACATAAAAAAAAAATTAAAAATTTATAAAGCCACCTACCTAAAAAAATTAAACTATGTCTGTCAGTTGAAATTGAAGGGTTGAAAAAAAATAATTACAAATTTTAAAAAGTATTAAAGTTTAACAAATAATTTAAATAATAATAAATTTTAAATGATTAAATTTAATTTTTAAATTAGTATTTGACTTTATGTCACTTTTGATACTTTAATTAACTAAAATTAGTTTTTTTTTTATTCATGATTTGAATAATATTTTTATTTTCTTAAAACAGGTTATTTAGTAGTGAGAAGATTTTCCAGCCAAGTATGGATAACCTGCCAGCTGTGGTGGTTATGTGTTTATCTGTATCAGTGAAGTTCTCTTTGATAACTGTGCTCCTGATAACTACGATAAATCCATGCATATGCAATCAGATGGATCCTCACGTCTACCCAAACCGTGGCCCATTTTTTGAAGGATGGTAGGTTAACCTTTTATTATTTTTAGAGGTCACTCAATAAACATAAATGTCAGAAATGATTTGATTTTGATTTTTAAAAAGAGCTTTATCAAGACTATAATCATTTGTCATGGGAATTGTAAAGATTGATGATTCTTGAATAAAATAACAAGATTGATAATCTAACACAGTTATTTCATTTTTTTTGGTTGCCATTTAAAGCAAGGCATTTCAACATTTTTAACAATGTTAATACTTTGATTCTTGTCTTTCAGGTATTTGAGAATTATTGACCCAGGAGAACAAGCTTCACTAGGATTTCTTTTTGGACATGTCCTTCCTATAGAACAAGATTCACTTCAGCATTACAGACACTGCAAGAAAATTTCTAATCAGTCCGAAATAATCCAGTGCCTAAATGGAGCTCTGCGTATGCAGAAAGATGCGTATTTAACTAATTTAAAATCACATAATTCTTCTTTCCCCCTTGTATACACAAGCTTACTGCTAAGTTTTAACTCGACAGGCAAACTTGACACGCCCACTGGATTTTTCAACCCTGATGATTGCAGTGTCACTAAAGATGGCCGGCCAGTTACAAAAAATCCAGATGATCCGACACCTCCAAATTTCGAAGCTAAAATATCCCAAAATCTTTCCTTTGTTGTGAGTGCGAATAAAACCATATTTTCTGTTATGGTAGGCAATCACATCTTCAAAGGATTCACATTTGCCCCTGTGCCGTGGGGACCTGGAGGTGAAGGACCAGAGAGCTGGCTTGAAAACCTGCCACTCCCACTCCACTGGTTTGTATACAGCTTCCGTTCCACTGTGAGATATTATGAATACGTCAACCTTGAGACTGGAAAAATAATGAGAGGTGGCTCCAAGCCAGGGGCTCCGGTAATTGCCCATATGGAGAAAAATTGGGGCAAAAGTTTTCCCAAAGCGTGGGTTTGGGCAGAGGGCGTCGATGTGATGGACAACGTTGCCTTTTCTTTTTCTTCTGGTATTATCACAGAGATTGGAATAGATGTCAACGCCCAGCTATCTGGTTACAGAAATGATAAAAAAAATATTTCATGCAGCTTTACTCCTGTAAACAGTGTACACACATTAGTCCAGGATGGATGTGCTGGCACAGCTGTGTTGAAAGTTACAGCTTTTGATTGTGCCGTGACATTTGACCTGACTGCAGCCCCAGACTCTTTCAGCTACTGCCTGGCCACACCGCAAGTTGTTGGATTTCAGAAAGGCTGTGTTGAGAGTTATGTTGCTACAGCCAAGATCACAGTTCACCAGCGCCGTGGAATCTCTATGGTCCTAACAGACAGTCACATCATCAAACAGGCAGCCCTGGAGTTCGGTGAGAAGTACATGTGCAATGGTAGATGCCCACCAGAATCATGATTTCAACGTCTGAAAAATATCCTCCTGTAATAATTCTTTCTACATTCCTTCTATTTTATTGATCAGATTTTGTATACAGCTGTCCTCTTAGAAGATGACAAATACTTTCCTACTTCTTTGTTGAAGGATCAATCATCAGTAATCTATAATAAAAAAGAGACTTCAAACAAAACACACAAAAAATCATAATCACATTGAAACCAGATTGACTACAGAACAATTTTGAACATGTGTATTTATCATCTGAACATTTGTCATGGCATTTTTTGACTCATTTTTACAAGCTATGCACCTGGGGAAGGGAATATCTATTTATTCTGTGTTCATATGCATATGTAGTTACCTGAAGTATGTTGCAAATTATTTATTTTTATACATTATGAATTTGCTCATTTATCACTGTGATAATTGTTACCATGATTACCTTGATGTTACCAAGTAATAATTAACAGGTGCAATTGGGAACAGCAGTTGAGAAGAAAAGGGTTGAAGATCATAGATATTGTCATGCCTGTTTAACATAGGAATAGTCAAAAAGATCTGAATCCATGGAATTATTTTCTCTTCATCACTATTTTTAATTTAGAAAGTCCATATATAATTTTTTTACCATACAACTTTTATGCTTTGAAAACGGTTTCAGGTACTTATGCTTTTGGTAAAATATAGGAAAAATAATATTTAGTATGTAAAATATATTTTATGATACTATTTTACTGAGATCCTTAAAACGTCTAAAACTGGGACTTGATGAAATATATTAGATTCTACATGATATATTATATATATTGTATATTATTTATCCAGATATCTGAAAATCTCAGAATTTGATCGTCACTCATGATCTGACCCACTTGTATTGTTTGCTGTAAATATTTTAGATTTTTAAGCTTAACCAACACAAATTGGATCACCACAAGAATGTAAATAATTTTTTAAAACAGATTTTTGATACACTTGTTTTAGCTGCAGTGCTGCCTTATAATGTAGTTTTATAAGACTATTCTTTTTAATTAAAAAAAAAACAACCTTTTAATAAAAGTCTTTCTTTTTTATTGTCATTTCAAAATCATAAGTTTAATCAGTAGTATATAAAGTATATTTCATTTCTGTTTTGAACATGATCTTCTTGAAATATCTTTTAAAACCTAATATGATAATTTTGTGGTGATATATGTGATTACTTGAAATTTATCAAAATTTGAAAATGGTATGACTAAAAAATATAATCCCAATTTATTTTTTTAAAAATTATTACAAGTTTATTGCCCATTTGATTCATTTTCTCTGGAGATTTTAAAACCATGTTTAATGAGGTTGTATTTTTAGCATTACCCCCAGCTCAGATAGAAAGTGGTTGTTTTATTTCCTCCTTCCCGACCCTCCAGGTCACAAATAAATAATTTTAAAAAAGATCAAACAAACATTTAAGAGAACAAAAACAAAATCACTTGGTCATTTGACCGCTGTGTCCACTGGATCTTCACTTATTTTTTTCAACTTTGTTCTGAAGAGTATGCCTAAATAATATTTAATCAATATTTATCTCAACACAGTGATGAGATGGCTCTTATCTAAGACCTATCCTCTAATCTCAGCTCACAATTGGAAGTAAAGGAGCCCATTGTACTACACTACTACTACTACACTAATCAACGCGTATTATCGAGATTGGAATTCCCCGAATTATGAGGTTAAGAAGAGTGGGGTGGGTGGGTGGCATGTGGCTCGTGGGGTGGGATTTTATGTACACATTATATTCTTGTACTCTTATAAAGTTTTTTTTTTTAATTTCATGATGATGTGCTTTTTTTTTTTTTTTTTTTTTT
>MUZC01002718.1:702015-718314 GCA_002072015.1 Radix auricularia
GGGGGGGGGGGGTCTCGATATTTTATTTTCCACTTAAATATCCTGATCGGCGTACAGAGTTTTTGTTTTATTATACTATTTATACATTGGTGGGTGGGCGTAAATTAACTGCTTGTTAATGGCATTGATTGACCTGGAAGCCTACTGGAGTGGGAAAACGATCACCTGAAAGAAGGATCCAATTCCTTTCTCTACTGTAATCATACAGGACTCTCGTAGTGTTCATGTCTACATGTTGGCTTCAATAGTGAATGCAGCAGAGACTTGACTACAGTTATAGTTAAACGTTAGTTTGGAGGTTAACAAACATTGAGATAATGTCGCTATCTTTAGTTTATATTGTCAGCTATGCTGTCTTTACTTTATATTGTCAGCTATACTGTCTTTACTTTATATTGTTAGCTATGCTGTCTTTAGTTTATATTGTCAGCTATGCTGTCTTTACTTTATATTGTCAGCTATGCTGTCTTTAGTTTATATTGTCAGCTATACTGTCTTTATTTTATATTGTCAGCTATACTGTCTTTACTTTATATTGTTAGCTATGCTGTCTTTAGTTTATATTGTCAGCTATACTGTCTTTACTTTATATTGTCAGCTATGCTGTCTTTAGTTTATATTGTCAGCTATGCTGTCTTTAGTTTATATTGTCAGCTATACTGTCTTTAGTTTATATTGTCAGCTATACTGTCTTTAGTTTATATTGTCAGCTATAATGTCTTTAGTTTATATTGTCAGCTATACTGTCTTTAGTTTATATTGTCAGCTATACTGTCTTTAGTTTATATTGTGAGCTATACTGTCTTTAGTTTATGTTGTCAGCTATACTGTCTTTAGTTTATATTGTCAGCTATACTGTCTTTAGTTTATATTGTCAGCTATACTGTCGCACGCCTCACGCGTAGTTTTCACCACCATCATCTTCCCAACTAGTTACTGAATATTCTTTGGCTCTCACTCTTTTTACTCTAAATAATACTTATATAAGTGGAAGGTTCGAAATCAATCAATTGTACGGTTAGACTCGGTGCGTCCTCTGCGATACTCTCTAAAGGGAGGCCAGTGGGGGTGCACAGAGCGATACTCTCCAAGGGGAGGCCAGTGGGGGTGCACAGAGCGATACTCTCCAAGGGGAGGCCAGTGGGGGTTCACAGAGTGATACTCTCTAAAGGGAGGCCAGTGGGGGTGCACAGAGCGATACTCTCTAAAGGGAGGCCAGTGGGGGTGCACAGAGCGATACTCTCCAAGGGGAGAGTGTTTTAACACCAGAAGGAAAAGTGACAATATGACATAATCCAGTGTGACACAACTACCAAACAGTTTGACACTAGTACCAGACTTTTGTGACATCAGTGTTACACAAGAACAAGGGGGCATCACTGAGGGTGCCACGATGCCAGGGTGCCACGATAACAGGGTGCCACAAGGCCAGGGTGCCACTACCCCAAGGTGCCTTTAGAAGAGTGTTTTATGTTTATTGTTCTTATAAAATATTTGGCATCACAGCCTAGGATTGGGACTCCTGAAAAGAGTTTTATGTTTTCCTGGCGTTAATTTGAGAGCACTAAAAGCACTTGATTTGATTTAATTAATGTTAATTTTAGTTCAATAATCAAGCTGGAAATTACTGATAACCTCTCACACTGTGTTTGTCAGTGACATCCGTAGTGGGAAGTTAAAGGTGGTCAGTTTGGGTATTTCCTTGGCCAAGGTGGGGGGGGGGGGGGAGAGTGGGAGATGTGAGATGACTCCACGAGTTGAGTGGACCGGAAGACCTCAACCTGGGGCGGGGCTTATTTTCAAACATCTTCATTCGTCACATCTCGAGGTGAATATATTTTGTAACAAGACTCTTATTATGATGTCACACATTGGTAAAGACGGGCCGGAATAATGACAGGCCGGGATACGACGGGCCGGTATAAAGAAGGCCCGGGATAATGACAGGCCGGGATACAGACGGGCTGGGATAAAGACGGGCCGGGATAAAGGCGGGCTGGGGTCAGGGGCGGATTTAGACTGCACGGGGCCCCGGGCTGCAATGAAACGGGGGCCATATCCAGCCAGCACCCTTAAAATAAAATGATTGTTAACAGCTAATATAGGACTGTAACTAAATATTAATAATGAAAAAAAATAAATAAACGAACTCGAAGAAATAATTGTTTGAAGTGTTTGCGGTATGTTACATTTGAGTGTGAAAAGAAAATTTTCATTTCCCACTGCTGGGAATCGAACCCGACACCGGTTGCATCACGCGCCTGTACTCTCTCCACGCGGCCAGCGGAGCTTGTCTAAATTGAGATATTAAAAAAATATAAAACTATACTTTATACTTTGTTCTCTAAGTGAGCCAATTAAATCACGTTTTATCGATTATTAACACTATCAAGTCTGAATCGCGATCAGTTGTATAGTTAATATTTATAATTTTTAAAAAAATATTTCCATTGTTCGTGCAAACATTTGTACACTTTTATTATAAATATAAAAAGTTTGGAGGCCCCTGATATTAAAACCGTTGGGGGCCCCTGGCTTTTGCGCACCGCTCAGCCCCCCCCTTTTAATCCGCCATAGGCTGGGATACAGATGGGCTGGGATAAAGACATTAAATTTAATTGCTTAAAAGTTTACAATAACGATTTAAATGTATTTTTAAAAAATCCTTCAATCATATTAAATTTAAAAAATAGCCTATAATTTACATTTTCATCTGTTCCGTATAGCTGTAAAATTAGGGCTGTTATCAATTATTTTAATTTAATCGTTAACTTTTGAAAAATTACCGAATAATTAATCGATAATATTCATTAAGCTGAAGATAAGGTGTATGACGTCATCAAACTGAAAATTTCATAAAATGCCCATAACTTAAGTATTAAATAAAAAACATAATTTAAGAGGTATATTTATATACAAGTAGTTCAATTCAATGTCAATGAATTTTAATTTTGTTATCGGTCATAAACTGCTTATTTTAAATGTTACACTTTAGAAATCTTTTTTTTTTTTAATGGAGAAGTTTGTAAGTAAAAAAAAAACTTTTATTACTTATTAATAATTATTTCTTAACAAATCGAAAAATTGATTAAAAAATTTTCATTAATTTTAATAGCTATTTTATCGATTAAAATCATTTTAATCGATAAAAGTTTTTACCGATTAATCAAGAAATTAATCGTTAATTTTCGCAGCCCTGTATAAAATATTAAAACCTTAAAGATGAGAATATTATAATCGTCTAAAATGTTTTATATGCCATTTAAATGAGTGATCTCCCGCCCAAAACTGAGAGCATCTTCTGTCAAATGGATAGTTAATTACCTCTGTAGCGTTTACCGTGGATTTCCATAGAAACATTTTATATCCCCCCTCCCTAATAATGTTGCAGTCAAACAAGGAGGCCGCCTTTCCATATAAACGAGTGGCATGCGCGCTCGGCTGGCGGGCCGATGGTCACGGGTTCGAATCCATGTGAAGGTAAGGATATGTTCCCGGGGTCTAAGACGTCCCTGAGTCCACCCAGCCCCGAATGGGTACCTAACTCTAGTTAGGGAAATAAAGACGGCTGGGAAATGCGTGGAACCCTCATAACGGTGGCCTGCGAACGCTGCACCACTTGCCAACAGACCAGCATGGTCTGTGTACGTTATAATCTTCTGTATAGAAGGAGCGTCTCTATGGACTAGACAAGACAATATAAAGTGCCGACAGAGGCGTCACCACAACTTCTTAGTGCCGACAGAGGTGTCACCACAACTTCTTAGTGCCGACAGAGGCGTCACCACAACTTCTTACCCAAACCATTGCCTAATTTAATTTCTGTGTCAGGGAATTTTTAAATCAGCAACTATAATGGTGAGTTGAATTACTTTCGATTCAAGCACGGTTAAAATTTAACAAATGAATCGGTGCATATTTTAAAATGTTTTTATTATTTTGTTTTTGATAATATTGTGATGATTTGTTTGTGCTCCTTCGACACACAAGATAATGGGTGGAAGGGGGGGTCTGTTTAAAGAGTTATAAATATCTTTATTAAAATCGCGATGCAAACTGAAATTCACGGACAGGGTCCTGCATACATCACCTGTGCTTTCCGTCACACTAACCTCATCGTGCGGTGATCTCATGCAATAACACCGCGTCTGTTTTCAAGTGGTTGGGTGCATGCCATTGCACTCAAACCTGATAATTGGAGGTCACACCACACTGCCAGGAACAAGGTGTCACGACACCGTGACAGGAGGAAATAAACTACGACAGATAGGGCCGGGCGGTTCTGGGAATGCGGCAAGGGTTTAGACCTTTGCGTTTCTGTTTGTGTGGGTGTGTAAGGAAGTAAGTTTCAACTCAGTTTGCCACCAATGTTCCATTTGACGTTCGTTGGCCCACTTGCAAAATACCAAACTCGTGTGCAAAGCTGCACAACATCAATTTTTTGTGGAAAATTCTACATCAAAGAACACCAAAATTACATTCTACTTATCGAAATTTGCTGCGCGATAATCCTAAACTGCTGCGCGGGTTCGGTCCGATATCTGAGCGGGCGCGGCCGCAGATTAAAGATAACATTGTGTGCCACTCACTAAGCCTGTAATTATAATCCTTACTCCCACACTTCCCACCCAGGAGTCAATCAAAACATCGCCACACTTCCCACCAACAAGTCAATCAAAATATCCCCACTCCAGAATATGTTATTATTTTCCGTTATGTCAAGCTAAAATACATTTTCAACACAACTGCGAAATTTTAAAACACACGCTAGACAAAGTCGGCAATCCTTATCACTCAAGACTGGACACTTAAGATAAAACATATGCAGTATTAATAGACTGGACACAGCAAATTCTAACTGATTCATTTTGAAAATTTAAGTTACTAAACAGGTGTGAATTTATTTGACGAGTTTTAAGAAACACCCGTAAGATAAGAATAGTGTGAAAACAATTCTATATAAATGGATAAATAAATAAAATACAAGCACGGCATTTGAGATTGAGGAGTATCAGGGCCGTCTTAACTCATAGACCAGTTGGGCATTTGCCTGGGGGGGGGCACGAGCATAGGGGCCCCACGAGAATACGTTTATTTATATATATGACTTATATTAATTTATTTTTATTCCTGTGGGGGGCGCACTCTTTCTTTGCCCAGGTGCCCAACACTATTTCTTTGCCCAGTAGCCCAAAAAGGTGTCGAGACGGCTGTAATCAGTATGCTATTGAAACATACTAGAAACTAGACATTTTCAATTTTCTGCCGGGCATTGCAAAGGGATTGTGTCTTAACTATCGGCAGTCAATTGTCACTTTCCTATTAGTCGTTGTCATCCAATATTCTTTTATTCTTTGGTAGGAATTTTAAGGATGATGAAGTAATATAGCTTTCAGATTGTCCGAATACATTCCACTCAATGACTAAAGAATATTTTTTTAAAAAAGATAATACAATTTAGTTGCTACCAAAAAAAATGGCAACGTTTGATGTGGCCACCACCTGTTGCAGTCCTCGCTGCCACTGTGGAGAATCACCGCGGTCTATTCGCCACCTCGAGCGCTGTCTTAAATTGGACACGTTCTCACACGGACGACCGCAACTTGCCACGTTTTCGCGACGTCGGCGATGCAAGCGCTAGTTGTGGACTGGTGATGTGGAGTCTTTCAATTTATTATTCCAAGCCTGGAATGGCTGACACGTCACGGATACGTTAACTTAAAAAAAACAAAACAAAACAAAAAAACAACGTTGTGATATTACGCCAGTGGACGACATTAAAAGTGAATCAGGTTTTAATCTGCCAAAGTCTTTTCGGTCACGAAAAGCAGAGGGCATACATCACACCTTTTAAAGTTTAAAAACAAACGTGTCTTAGAAGCTTTTTAAAAAAGAGAAATATTTTTTATCAGCTGTTAATTTTGTGGAATGGCATGGGTAACGCGAAACGTGTGGCATGGAGTGGGTAACGCGAAACGTGTGGCATGGAGTGGGTAACGCGAAACGTGTGGCATGGAGTGGCATGGAGTGGGTAACGCGAAACGTGTGGCATGGAGTGGGTAACGCGAAACGTGTGGCATGGAGTGGGTAACGCGAAACGCGTGGCATGGAGTGGGTAACGCGAAACGTGTGGCATGGAGTGGGTAACGCGAAACGTGTGGCATGGAGTGGGTAACGCGAAACGTGTGGCATGAGGCACGGACTGCTTGATATGGTTGGGGATGTGGGCAAGTATGGCATCCAATGGCGTCACTCATTTGGGGAGGGGCAGTAGGTCTCGGACACTCACGACGATTTGGCGATAGTTCATGCTTGGCCAATTGTGTTGGAGGTCAGTCATTTACGACTACTCTTTAGGTAGCATAGGACCACTTCTTGTACATGAAGGAATAAAGCGCTCCCCCCCCCCACACACACACACTTTGCAGAGAAGTTGTAACATGTCTATGGGTAGAAAGCTATAAAACAAAATATCAATTAACGCGTGTTTGTAAATTTTACTTAAATGAGTTTTGAGAGAAAATTGAAAATTAAAAATACTTTCTATCAAAGACGCAGTTAGTAATGAAATTCATGAATAAGTATTATAAATGAACACTGCATGTTGCAAATGATCTGAATTAATTGATAACACAGACGTTTTCCTCAATTTTTTCATTTTATTTTTAAACTGACAATATTCCATACTCGAACTTTTCCAAACAATGTATTACATTTTTTTCCTCATCAAGTTCCCTATCACAAAGTGATTTGTTGAGTTGAAGAAATTGAAAACTGAAACCTCAAAAATCTCGTGAGAATTGCAGACAACAATGAGAAGTCAACTTTAAAATCATGCGATATTTTCCCTTTTGTGTGGGTGACGAGCTGCAAGGTGGGTACCGTGGTTTTGTGCCAAGGAATGGCACGTTCATAATGATTGGTTTAGTCATTAATTAAGTGCACCTAAAGAAGGCGGGAATCAAAACGCCAGCCCCAGGAATGTCGCGTTATCTGCCAGGTGGGGACACCACTCGGTTGCACAGTGGAGTCGTATGGCTTTTGTACGGGGACATCTAGCCCAACCGGTAATCTCTACCCTGTTTTTTTGCAGAGACGGAGCCCTTAGGTAATCAAGTCGGATGTAAACCTGGAAGTCTGTGTGTGTGTGTGTGGGGGGGAGGGGTGTTTAGGGATTCTTGTTACTGTAGGTGGGTGGGGCATTGATCCTGTAACATTATACCATACCAGGAGATTTAATCAGACCCAGTAATGATATCCTGTTAGACATTGTATATTCTGCATGGAGTTTGTTTCGTGCACCGGGTTTAGAATTATGTTTTTACCTACTCCCTAACCCTGAAATTGTTAGTAATATTTAAATTACTCGATGTTTAGATTACCTCACTCGTAAAAATTTAGTTTATTTATTTCTTTTGTTTAATTGGCTCTAACACGTCGTTTGCGTGTTTGATTGTTCAAGTTGCATCATTGTCATGTTGGCAAAATTATGTATTCGTACTTTTAAAGTTAAAGTAAAGAGCGTCTCCCGTCAAACTTTACACAGGAGGAATCAACCCATCAAAATAAAAAATAATTTTTTTTTTTATAGTGAGTCTGTCAAAAAGTTTGTTTTTTTTGGTCAATTTTACTTTTAACGAAAGCGACACCACTTAGATACTGAGGGGTAGGGAAGAAGGGGAAAACAGTTTGCAATGTCCTAAAGTTGTCCCTAAAAGAAAACCGAGATTTCGTTAGAATTTGGCTTAAATTAGATTGAAAAGAATGTTCGATGCGCAGTGGGTGTGAATAGTGATGTGACAGATCTCTTTTTCATTGTAAGACAAAAGTTACAGGAAAACAAAATGACTGGGGAAAAAATACAATAAATCAAATATATTAATTTATGCATAAAACATAAAGTTCTGTGGGTTTCTTTTTCAGCATAAGTTTCTACATAGATTGATGGAATTGGACAAAACTTATGACACACGCGTCCATTAAGATTATGAGTGAAATTTAGAAGTTTTATTGAGCTCAAAATTGATCGTTCGAGACCCGGGGCCCACGTCTTTTTAATGAGCCATTATCTAGACCCGGGGCCCACGTCTTTTTAATGAGCCATTATCTAGACCCGGGGCCCATGTCTTTTTAATGAGCCATTATCTAGACCCGGGGCCCATGTATTTTTTATGAGCCATTATCTAGACCCGGGGCCCATGTATTTTTTATGAGCCATTATCTAGACCCCATGTAGTAAACTAAAACGTGTTGACTGTTGTTTAAATACTATAGGGACCTTCCTTCTTTCAGTGTCGCGAACTCAAAACATATATATTCCTATATTCTTACATATTTATTCCGCATATAATTTTAGAAAGATTTATAACTTTTGACACAACTTGGTACACAAACTCTATATTATTCAGAAATAAGATTTGACTTTATAAAAATATAATGATTTTAGCTGGGTGCAAGATTTTTTTTAAAAATTATTTGTATGAGCTTTTTAATTATAATTGTACACATAGTTATTTTTATCAATTTTTTGTGTGCATGTTTTTTTTTTAATTAAAAAACCTTACTAAAAAGACATTTTACTACTCAGTCAGATATTTTGCGGACTTGAACGCATAACATCTGAAGGTCTCTCTCTATTTCACGAGCTATCTAACAATAATATAGAATGTAAACAACGTTTTTGGGTCATAGGTCAACTGGAATTGATTGAAATGTTACTGGTTATACCGTTTGTGAAACAGGCCGGTGTTTGAATATATGTGATTTTTAAAAGATAACTTTTTAATTCCTTCATTCGGGGCTGATCTAAAAATTTTCCATAAAAACTAATTTAATTTATTTCATTGGTTGGTATAACCAATGAAATAAAATAAATTTTAGGTATTTTTTCGGACAAACTCAAGACATAGACACAAAGTAATTTGATAGAAAGCCCCCCCCCCACACACCCCTGTAGCCCTGTAGCACCTACTTAAAACAACTGCAACGTTTATTTGTTATATTTACGGCATTTATTTGAAACTCAGTGACTTTCCTTCCGTTAACCCCATCAGTACATCACATTGGGGAGGCCATTCTAAGGCAGTGGGGTCAATGATGACGGACAAAGTTGATGAAGGCCTCCTTGTGTTTTGTGTGTTTAATATGACCAAAGAAGAGTTGTGGAGGAGCTGAACCTGGTGTAATAACTTGAGTTACCTTAACAAAGCCGTTACCAATACAAAAATACTAAAAAAAAATCGCAGTTATTTCAGATCAACTGTGCGCCTCTTCACAGTGGAGGGGGGGTGGCGCGGCATCTGTATCTTGGTGCCATAGCTAATCAAGGTAGATAACTTCATTAAACACAACTGAGCGACTGTGCACGTGACTAATTAGAATCGAAAAGTGGCTCCACCTATAGCAAACAATAATTTCACCATTTTTTTATCACGCCCCCCTCCCAACCACCTTCTAATTGATTTATCCTTCCCTGGGACCCAGCCAGTGCTTCATAAGTCGTAAAGCACTTAGCACCTTGACACAGGTATCATCCCTAGTAGGATAGGGATACCCTCGGTGAGCACTAAAAGTAGTCACAGTTGTCTTCCACACGACCTGGTTATGGCCCTTTGAGTTGTCTTACTCGCAATTAGCTCCCTTGTCTAATCTCGGCATGTGTCCGCGTGCATTTGTTGACGTCGGTCACATGGCCTGGTGAGGACGGCCATAACTAGCTTGTCTTTAGTGTGGCTCGAATGAGTGGCCTTTCATCTTGGCATGCGTTGCCGTCTTGCAGACGATACATGGCTTCCTCGAATAGGGATGTTCATAATATGGCGGAAATCTATTAATAGAAATATTATATCTAAATTTATCTTTTGTAAGGGCACATTCATAAAAAAATTAATAAAAGATAGGAGTCAATACGTGAATGTAGGTATATTGAGAATGATTGTTCTTATCAGCTAATTTTTAATTCTTCGTTAATTTAAGACAGCTTATTGGACTTGCAAAATAAAAAAACAATTTCGTAATTTTACTAAGCTAACACTTTTGAGAGCATAGTGATTTGACTGTATTTATGCCTCAAAACTTTGTTCCGCTAAAATGTAATACAGTCCCTGTTTATAACAATACATTCCCTGTTTATAACAATACAGTCCCTGTTTATAACAATACAGTCCCTGTTTCTAACAATACAGTCCTTGTTTATAACAATACAGTCCCTGTTTATAACAATACAGTCCCTGTTTCTAACAATACAGTCCCTGTTTCTAACAATACAGTCCCTGTTTATAACAATACAGTCCCTGTTTATAACAATACAGTCCCTGTTTATAACAATACAGGCCCTGTTTATAACAATACATTCCCTGTTTATAACAATACAGTCCCTGTTTATAACAATACAGTCCCTGTTTCTAACAATACATTCCCTGTTTATAACAATACAGTCCCTGTTTATAACAATACATTCCCTGTTTATAACAATACAGTCCCTGTTTATAACTCATCTGTGGCGCTACAGCCCATGTAGGGCCCTGGCCCCTGTTAATAACTGCCACATAAAAATTATATTCTTCATGTTTAAAACGTTATTGTGCGTGCCGTAGTTTGCGATTCAATGAGCTGTCTACAGTTTACAAGAGAGAAAAAAAACACGCCGACCTCTTCGTTTGGTTGACACACAAATAAATGGAGGATTAGATTGTTTTTAGAGTGAAAGAGAACACCGATAGTACCATACCTCATACAACTGGACTGAAAACGTCTTCACAAACTCAACCCAAAAATTGTACACATCAGTTTAGACTCATACCACTGGACTAATCATTTCTACTGAGATTTTAACTATAGTATAACTATAACGTAGATTTAATCATGTACTTGGATTGTTAAAATATGGCGAATGGTTGCCCGTTATCTCCTATTCTTATTCGGTCTACTTGAATCGGATCAATCGTATGAAGAATATCCCGATTGCTAGTAAAGACCTTTGGTCGATAGGCCATTAAAGTGCACATTGAAAGGAATTTAATTCTTGGTCTGCAGTAGAAAGAACCTAACAAATTTCATATCTTACTTGTGGGCTTCGCTAACCTCATCACCCCCCCCCCCTTTGGTAGTATCAATTGTTTAGAAATATTATATTTTGGAATACAAGTAAGAGAAAGAGAGAGAGAGAGAGAGGGGCAGTGGCGTAGCTAGGGAGTAACATTTAATGTAAAAAAAAAATCGGACACTCAGGGGGAGGCCCGGGAGGACTTTCGAATTTGGTCTCTCATAGCGATTTATTCACGCATCACATTCAACATTTTGTTGTCCCGAGTTTCTAATTTGTCGCAAACAGTTGTCTTTTAATTACCAGGCGCGTTCTCTTCCCTCCCCCACCCCCACCCCCAATTAGGAGTCTCCAGTGTTGGAGATAACCACTGCGGGCTGGATGTCGTCGGTGCTGATAAGGGTGTCCAAGGGAGCCTCCATGTTTACGGCACTGCGCCATAGCTGTTTACGGCCCTAGCAATCAGACCAATCAGATTTACGAGGTTCCTATGATGTTTAAATTAAAAATGTGCTTCGAACATGCGTTGTATCAGTGCCAGTGGCCGCTGTGGTTACGGCTGGAGAGGAAGAGTGTGCGAGGCAAAAAAAAAGGGGGGGGGGAGAGGCATGGTAGTTACTCATTAATAAAATAACTAAAACACAATGTTGTGGCATATGATCTTCGAGTTCATTTTCATTTCTTTCAACTCCATCTGGCTGCCAAGATACTATCTTATTATCTTATGAGCAACAAAGCCCGTCCAAAGACGTTCCGCCGTCGTTTGGGTGGCACGCTGTACCTCTCCTCCAACAGCCGTCTCGACCGGCCATAGATTTACATCACGTCAAAAATAATATTCATTATAGTTAAATGAAATATCCAGCAAGAACAAAGTTTTTTTTAAATATAAATCCCAACGCGTAGAAGTTTCTACCACTCATTTCTGGTTATTGTTTTTTTTTAAATTACTTTTTTATATATTTGTTTATAAACTTATTAATATTAATTTAATTTTTATTTCACAAATTCCTTATTATACTGATATCCGGATACTATTCAGATCTGCGATAAGTACTTTTCGAATCCGGATAGTGGCGAAAATCTCGATACATTTGTGTTTATAATTATAATCTCTATTTTAGAAATATTTGACTTTGGCCATCGTTTTCCACGTAAATTTCATACAATAATTAGATTCTACAGTGTTAGTATTAGAATTTTTTTTTTTTTATTAATGACGAAATATTTATCACAACAGAATTTAACAAAAAGCACAACTTCATTTACACATTAAAAATAAAAATTTAAAAAAAAAAAAACAACAAAACAATTACAATAAAACATTTTTTACGTATCTATCAAATAAAGAAACTATCCGTACAAACAGCCACAGCTCAATTTAATATGCGTACACAAAAATGTGCGCACAGTAGTTTGACAATAAAATATTTTTGAACGCGCGTTGCTCAAAATAAAGTCTTGGAAAAATTACTGCTAAAAAATAACACGCCTTGAATGTCCGTATAAACTTATTTAATTTGTAACAAAAGGTTTACTTTATCTGATTGGCTGTGGCAGGTTGTAGGAGTTTGAGGGACCAATCGCTATCGATGACCGCACAGAAAATTGCCCTTTATTATATAGGGTTATTTGTTATTCTTATTACTTATTTCATGTTTTCCCTAAAATCCATTGGCATTCGTAGGGTAGAAATTTTGACTGAGATAAAAAAAAATATCACTGGAAAAGAATAAAAAGTCCAGGAAAAAAATCATAATATATGTTAATGTATAAAGACCGTATTTTATTTGTTTGTTACACATTCAACCTCCCCCCCTCGCCCCTTACTGGATTTATGGATTTCAGTTTAGAACAGCTCATTACATTAAAAATTAAAGTAAAATCTTAAGATGTTCTGATCTTTACACGACGTATCTATGATGTGTGACTATAAGGTCTTATTTTTTCGTATATGAGCTTTATTATATAATTTTAAACTTAGGCTAACGGATGGATTTGATCGATCTAGACCGAATTTCTAAACAAAACTTCGAGGACTCAAGGTAAAATACAATAGAGAATTGAACTCATAACAATAACAGCTACACGGGAGCCCAAAATCCCTAAAGTATTATCCTGTCTTTTTTCCAAATATGATTTTATAGATTGATGTCAATTGAAAAAAAATGGTACACAAATTCCAAATTATCAAAAAATTAAAAAAAAAAAAAATGAAATATGAAAATATTCTAAATTTACAAAATATAGACTAATGATTTTTAGCCCTTTATTCGTTTTCTTAAAAAAAGATTATGCTATGACGTATGTGAATAATAGTAAATATAATTTTAACATGGGTATATGAAATTTAAAAAACAAAGTTTTAAACACATTGAAGAATGTATTTTATTATCTATAATTGGATACTAAAGCCACCTGAACGTAACAATATCCACCAATTTGGATACCGGAGTTCCCTATTTAATTTTATTTTTAACCATAAAAAATAAATATACATTCGGACCTCCCTAAGTCGAAAACTTCCCTAAGTCGAAAACTTCCCTAAGTCGAACTTCCCTAAGTCGAAAACTTCCCTAAGTCGAAAACTTCCCTAAGTCGAAAACTTCCCTAAGTCGAAAACTTCCCTAAGTCGAAAACTTCCCTATATCGAATTAATTGTTGGGAACCGGCCAAATTCCTTCAGACTAATGTATTTTGGATCTCCTTAACTCGATGATTTTTGGCTTGCAACATCCGTAAGTCGAATTTTCCATGGCGTTTGTGTAAAACTAATAAAAGTAAAATTCTTAATCCCCCATCCCACTGTGGAGGAAGTCAAGTGTGGAGGGAGGGGCTTTTTCAGTGGTTTTGGGATTTCAAAGCCAATTCGGCTGATCTTAAATGTTCATTTTCCTTTTTTTTAAAATTAAACATATTTATAAGTAAATATGTATATTATTATTCTAATAGATCTAATCAAATTTGAAACTAAATTAAATGAAACAGCTTTTGAAGTTTGACCCCAATCATTTATCTCACTAATTCAAGTCATAGCTACCACGTAATTTTGATAAAGGTGGTCTGTCACAAGCATTCTAGGAGTATTTTGTTTTCCAAGACAACATTCTAAGGTCAACAAATTTTGAGCAATAGAGTCTATATACTTATCGATCTAGACGGAGAAACCATCGCCACCACCAAGATTGTAGTGTTCATTAACCCGAAGTCTCTTCTAACCGCACCACGTAACTGACACACCGCACCACGTAACTGACACACCGCACCACGTAACTGACACACCGCACCACGTAACTGACACACCGCTCCACGTAACTGACACACCGCACCACGTAACTGACACACCGCACACCACGTAACTGACACGGCGCACCACGTAACTGACACACCGCACCACGTAACTGACACACCGCACACCACGTAACTGACACGGCGCACCACGTAACTGACACATCGCACCACGTAACTGACACACCGCACCACGTAACTGACACACCGCACCATGTAACTGACACACAGCACACCACGTAACTGACACGGCGCACCACGTAACTGACACACCGCACCACGTAACTGACACACCGCACCACGTAACTGACACCGCAAAACGTAATTAACACATCACCACGTAACTGACAACCCACCACGTAACTGACACACCGCACCACGTAACTGACTCCGCACACCACGTAATTGACACCGCACACCACGTAACTGACACCGCACCACGTAACTGACACACCGCACCACGTAACTGACACACTGCACCACGTAACTGACACACCCCACCACGTAACTGACACACCGCACCACGTAACTGACACACCGCACCACGTAACTGACACCGCACCACGAAACTGACACCGCACCACGTAACTGACACATCACCACGTAACTGACACCGCACCACGTAACTGACACCGCACACAACGTAACTGACAACCTACCACCACGTAACTGACACCACACCAAGTAACTGACACATCATACCACGTAACTGACACTGCACCACGTAACTGACACCGCACCACGTAACTGACACCCCACCAGGTAACTGACACGGCGCACCACGTAACTGACACCCCACCACGTAACTGACACCGCACACCACGTAACTGACACCGCACCACGTAACTGACACCGCACCACGTAACTGACACCGCACCACGTAACTGACACCGCACACCACGTAACTGACACCGCACCACGTAACTGACACCGCACCACGTAACTGACACCGCACCACGTATTTGACACTGCACCACGTAACTGACACACCGCACCACGTAACTGACACCGCACCACGTAACTGACACCGCACCACGTAACTGACACCGCATCACGTAACTTACACCGCACCACGTAACTGACACCGCACCACGTAACTGACACACCGCACCACGTAACTGACACACCGCACCACGTCACTGACACCGCACCTCGTAACTGACACCGCACCACGTAACTGACACGGCGCACCACGTAACTGACACCGCACCACGTAACTGACACGGCGCACCACATAACTGACACCGCACACCACGTAACTGACACCGCACCACGTAACTGACACACCGCACCACGTAACTGACACACCGCACCACGTAACTGACACCGCACACCACGTAACTGACACCGCACCACGTAACTGACACACCGCACCACGTAACTGACACACCTCACCACGTAACTGACACGGCGCACCTCGTAACTGACACGGCGCACCACGTAACTGACACCGCACCACGTAACTGACACCGCACCACGTAACTGACACACCGCACCACGTAACTGACACACCGCACCACGTAACTGACACACCGCACCACGTAACTGACACACCGCACCACGTAACTGACACACTGCACCACGTAACTGACACACCGCACCACGTAGCTGTTACCGCACCACGTAACTGACACGGCGCACCACGTAACTGACACGGCGCACCACGTAACTGACACCGCACCACGTAACTGACACCGCACCACGTGACTTACACACCGCACCACGTAACTGACACCGCACCACGTAACTGACACCGCACCACGTAACTGACACCGCACCACAAAACTGACACCGCATCACGTAACTTACACCGCACCACGTAAATGACACATCACCACGTAACTGACACCCCACCACGTAACTGACACCTCACACCACGTAACTGACACCGCAAAACGTAATTAACACATCACCACGTAACTGACAACCCACTACGTAACTGACACCGCACACAACGTAACTGACAC
>MUZC01002718.1:721138-741028 GCA_002072015.1 Radix auricularia
TATCTCTTGTACAAGCTACAGTTCTATCTCTTGTATTAGCTACAGTTGTATCTCTTGTACCAGCTACAGTTGTATCTCTTGTACCAGCTACAGTTCTATCTCTTGTACCAGCTACAGTTATATCTCGTGTACCAGCTACAGTTGTATCTCTTGTACCAGCTACAGTTCTAACTCTTGTACCAGCTACAGTTCTATCTCTTGTACCAGCTACAGTTCTCTCTTGTACCAGCTACAGTTCTATCTCTTGTACCAGCTACAGTTCTATCTCTTGTACCAGCTAAAGTTCTATCTCTTGTACCAGCTACAGTTCTATCTCTTGTACCAGCTACAGTTCTATCTCTTGTACCGGCTAAAGTTCTATCACTTGTACCAGCTACAGTTCTATCTCTTGTACCAGCTAAAGTTGTATCTCTTGTACCAGCTACAGTTGTATCTCTTGTACCAGCTACAGTTCTATCACTTGTACCAGCTACAGTTCTATCTCTTGTACCAGCTACAGTTGTATCTCTTGTACCAGCTACAGTTGTATCTCTTGTACCAGCTACAGTTCTCTCTTGTACCAGCTACATTTATATCTCTTGTACCAGCTACAGTTCTCTCTTGTACAAGCTACAGTTCTATCTCTTGTACCAGCTACAGTTGTATCTCTTGTACCAGCTACAGTTCTATCTCTTGTACCAGCTACAGTTGTATCTCTTGTACCAGCTACAGTTCTATCTCTTGTACCAGCTACATTTATGTCTCAAGCCCCAGGTATGGTGCATTTCTCTCCAGCTCTGTCACTGGTGTAACTATTTTTAAAGTCAAGTTTATTGTATTGGATAATGCCATTAATTTTTTAAAAAATAATTTAAAAATTCTTTAGAATCTTTAACTTAATGGCATAAAACATTTATAGAGAATTGTAGGTTGATATAACATGTCGACATTACTATGCATATTTCACTCAGTAAATTCGGGCATGGGGGGGGGGGGGCGGCATGTCCGGGCAGGGTTTTCAAATTAAAATATTTATCCGAGTCACCAATTACACAATTGGAACTTTTCTTGTGGGAAAAAACGCGATAAAGATTTATGCAGGAGATAAAAGTAATATATTATGTGACATTTTGTATACGTTTAATCATCTCGTAATAAAGCAGATGTTTGCACTAGGTAACAGGGACAGTAACTGCTGGAATTAATAGCTCAGAATGGCTTCTCCTGCTTTAATTGAACATAACAAGGGGATCTGTCATACAACGACGTCATCGTTCAGTATCAGCTAGTGCTAGTCAATGGTTCCAGTAAATGTTGAAAAACCTTGTAAATGATTATCCCACGTTGAAATAAAAATGCCCTTGTTTTTGTTATATTGAATTCACGCAGCCTCAAAATCTGTCCAAGGGGATAAATTACATGTGTTAAAGGGATTTCAAAGTCGACCGGAGTTACCGTTCTTGAAATAGCTCACAAATGATCGGCGTGAAGCAAACAATGATTTGTGGGTTATAGTTGATAATTTATGAAATTCAGAGATGAAAACATTCATAGAAAAATATTACAATGACGTAACGAAATTAAAGGTTCCCTTGGGTGACGTCACACGTCTTTGAAAGAAAGCAAAGAATATATCTTGACCTGTGAGGGTGACTTGTCTTTAGAAGGGGTCTGAATTTAATAGATACTTTGATTGGTTGATGAAGGGCATGGTTGGGGGTAAATACGGTAATAAATACGTCGACGTCATTTATCAAAAGTCTGTACAATAACTATGACGGTGCATGAACTCATCTCTGGAAGCCTTTTTAAAGTTTTGCTTCTGATATTAGGACTTAGATATTTTATTTTTTCAAAACTTTTTGGTGCACTTTGAGAAACATCAACGCTTAAAAATCATTGTTTCCAATATCCTAACGTAAAAAATAGGAGAAAAAAGAAAAGAAAAAACAACACGGTGATCGTGAATATTTAGTAAAGTGAGAACAGTGGGAACAGTGGGAACAGTGAGAACAGTGGGAACAGTGAGAACAGTGAGAACAGTGGGAACAGTGGGAACAGTGGAAACAGTGAGAACAGTGGGAACAGTGGGAACAGTGAGAACAGTGGGAACAGTGGGAACAGTGAGAACAGTGGGAACAGTGGGAACAGTGGGAACAGTGGGAACAGTGAGAACAGTGGGAACAGTGGGAACAGTGAGAACAGTGGGAACAGTGGAAACAGTGGGAACAGTGAGAACAGTGGGAACAGTGGGAACAGTGAGAACAGTAGAAACAGTGGGAACAGTGAGAACAGTGGAAACAGTGAGAACAGTGGGAACAGTGGGAACAGTGGGAACAGTGAGAACAGTGGGAACAGTGAGAACAGTGGGAACAGTGGGAACAGTGGGAGCAGTGGGAACAGTGGGAACAGTGGGAGCAGTGAGAACAGTGGGAACAGTGGGAACAGTGAGAACAGTGGGAACAGTGGGAACAGTGGGAACAGTGAGAACAGTGGGAACAGTGAGAACAGTGGGAACAGTGGGAACAGTGGAAAAAGTGGGAACAGTGAGAACAGTGGGAACAGTGGGAACAGTGGGAACAGTGAGAACAGTGGGAACAGTGAGAACAGTGGGAACAGTGAGAACAGTGGGAACAGTGAGAACAGTGAGAACAGTGGGAACAGTGAGAACAGTGGGAACAGTGGGAACAGTGGGAGAAGTGGGAACAGTGAGAACAGTGGGAACAGTGAGAACAGTGGGAACAGTGGGAGCAATGGGAACAGTGGGAACAGTGGGAGCAGTGGGAACAGTGGGAACATTGAGAACAGTGGGAACAGTGGGAACAGCGAGAACAGTGGGAACAGTGGGAGCAGTGGGAACAGTGGGAACCGTTTAGGTGCGTGACAAATAATTATATCCAGGGACCAACCGGAAATCACTCCGGACATACGCCCTGGCCGGATATCAAGTTTTTCCGAACTCTTCTCCTCGGCATATAGTGCCCACGCAAATATCTAAAAAAAATACCTTTAAAAAATTAAAACTTTTGAATTCGAAAAATTGCAAGATTATTACCTGCAAATTGTGAATATATTGACTAACAAATGTAACCTAATTATAGAAATTAATCATTTAAATTTATAAAGATACAAAGTTAATTAAAAACAATTCTAAGACAATGTCGTGTTTACTTCTAGCGACTAGCGCGACGCCGCCATATTTACTAATGCAAATGTTAGGATTGAAGACTTGGCTGTGATTTATTGATAAAGCTGCACAATTATACGCACCAGGCAATAAAAAGTACAGTCAATAATAAACCAAATTGAATGCCTGAAGTTAAATTTTATTGGTAGAAAACGTTATGGTTATGAATTTGTGAAATAAAGCAACCACTAAAAGTTTTCAAAACCGAAATTAATTCGGATTTCCTATTTTCGATTAACAAACATCAAAATAAATCTTCAATTGTGCTCAAGCACGCAGAACAAGTTGACACGCGGACTTATAACTGCCACCATGTACCTGTCAGGTGAATACTCCCACATTCAGATGACGTCAGAAACATCTGCATGTGTAGTAGGTCTAGATGCGCACTGTAAATAAATGTTTTCTTGAAGTATTCATATGGACACCAGTTTGTATGCGTGTGTTTTATTTTAAAAACTCTTTCATGGTTGGATTATTTTGAATTATGTTGAATTTTTTTGAGCGATGTTCTCACCTCAGATGTCAGAATCTTAATAAACCTTATTTTTCAAAACAGTTATTTTCCTGTAAAATGGAAATGTTAAATAACTAGACTGTGGGCATTAAAATATTTTTAATAATTACAATTTATCACACCCTTTTGGGTCAATTCATAGGAAAAGCCAATTAATTATTTTTAAACAAAGAAGATCCTGAAAGAGGGTGGTTTTTATTGCAAACTACAAAAATAAACAAAAATTAACATTATTATCCTCTTAACCCAACATGATTGCAACAGCAGAAATCTCAGCTACCCCCCCCCCAAACCTCTTATGGTTGGTCGTGGGCTGGCGACGTAGTTAAAGAAGAAGAAGAAAATGTTGCTGAAGAATAAAACTTTACAAAATTAGTTTTATAAGATTCGAGTGATATTAAAGCTGAAATCAGATATTACAGAATCCGTAAGGACACAAGAGATATAAAACAACATTAGATATTTAAAGAATACGTAAAGGATACGTGCTAATAAATTTTAAAAAAAAAGATATTAAAGGATACTTATAAGATAGAAATATATCAAGTAATCTAAAGTTTAACTTAGATAAGAAGCGATCTAAAGTTAAAAATCATAACTCTAGCCATCTGTTTGAACAACGTCCGCTGATAGCACTTAGTGTAAGCGGCCTTATTATGATGCGGTTAATTAACTGGTCATGTGAGGGCAGAAGAACCCTTTCATAAAGCTATTTTCTTATCACTTTGTCCACACAATGCTTTAAATTCTTTTCTTGCTAAAAGCTATTTAAATAAATATCCAGGAGAAATGCCCCCCCTCCACATCCCCCTATCCCCCCTCCACATCCTCCTCTCCCCATCCGCCAACATTTCCACCTACAGAAGGAAAAAAACTGCTTATAGCGAGCGACCCGTCATTTTACAGGAAAGGTTTTAAAGGTACAGGTAATCAGGTTTTTCATTCATGTACCACAATTTTAAGTGCCGTTAACTGAATGATTTGCTACTGCGTTTGAATACGTTAATGTGGGTAAAATATTAAATAGTTTGTTTATAAATGTCTCTGTGTTAGTCATCTGATTGAAACAATTGATTTATTTTAGTTTGAGTCATATGAGCGGTCAACAAATTTTACAGACACGATACGACTTAAAAAAAAAAAAAAAAAAAAAAAAAAAAAACACCTGGTGAGTAGACTGACAGAAGTTCAGTAAGATAGGAAGGGCATTAGTCGGAAAAGAAGTTATGACAGAGAATGGCCAGTTTGTAATCAATCGGGCTTGTATAGGGTGTCAATGTAGTGAGTTAAGTAGTGAATAAATATGGACATGTTTTTTTGCCTTAAGAACTAGTCTGGCAGCTGAATTTTGAACTTTCTGTAGTTTTTCAATGCATTTTAGGCGCACCTGACAGAAGAGTATTGCAATTATCAATACGAGCTAGAACAGGGGTTCAATTAGCTGGGGGGCCACATGAGTCATATTCTGGGTTGTGCTGGGCCGCATCAAGTTAATACAAAAAATAATAATATAAAAATACAACTGTTAAGTCTCACCCATCTTTATTTATTATTATTTATTAATTCATTATTATTTATTTAAATTTCAAACATTGGCTTAACTGGCATCACTCTTGCTGCTTATGCTGAGCCAAGGAGGTTTGATTACACGGAGGTGCCGTCTGCTATCAGATGGTCTCTACTGGGTGAAGCCAGTGGGCGGAGCCTATCGCCATATTGCTGAACTCAAAACATTCCACCAGCTTTCATTAGGATACCAGTGCCAGTACCAGTTTTCTCATTCTGGTAACGACTCCAATGAACTTCGTATTTTGTCATCACGTTTTTTTCTTAAGTCTTCTAAGGCCCTAGTTCATTTCTGATGCTCTAGTTATTCTCATACTCATGGGTCAATTATAAAATTTAAAGCGCTGTAATTTAAATGTATGTAAAGTTATTTATGCGATCAGCTGATCGAGGCCTACAAGATCAGCTGATCGAGGCCTAAAAGGCTATATAACTATATATTAATGAATATTATGCGATATAAATAAACACATTTGCAGAGCACTGACTTATTAGTTTTACTATACATAATTAAAAAGAACGTATTATTATTTTTATCTCTAACTCTTGTAATTATTCTTATGTTACTTAGTAATATTATTACCTAATTTTAATTGAAATTTATTTCTTTTCATTATATATGTAATATGTAAAAATATTAAGTGTTTGTCAAATGTATATATCCTCATCTTTGTAAAAAGAGTAAGATATGACAAAAAATGAACAACAAACATTAAATAAAAGGATTATAACACTATTACTATTATCATTATTAATTCCAAGGTAAGTATCAGTTTGGACTTTGACTTGACTTAGCATCAGTAAAAACTTCTAACTAAATTATGCTCTTATAATTTTAATATCATACCACATAGTTTTAAAATATTATAAATAAGTTAAGAAATGAAAATAACATTGCGATTATAACTAGAAAACTAATCCTAATAGTATAAAGGTCTAATGTCAATGGGACCTGTATTTCTTTGTATACTGTAATACTGACTTTAATATTGCTAATAATTATTAGTAATAGTATATATATATATACCTTTATTCGAAACAACAACAGTGTGCAGATAAGTAAATAGAAAAAAAAAGAAAAAAAGAAATGCCCAACGCAAACAAAATGTTTATCATAATTTATTACGCAGTATTTTATAACGTTCAAATATTACAATAATATAACGTACACACTACACAGCTTCCAATGTTTTGAGTTAGCCAAAATGGCTGCGAGTGTGTGGTCTGGCATCAGCCTATTGACGTCACGGCATCTCCGTGTAATCAAACCTCCTTGGGCTGAGCCTACTGCTCCTTGCTGGAAGAGACCTGGCTGCGTTTCCCCTTACACAACTGAAGCACATTTGGCTTGAGGGAGGAATCAGTAGAGACTCTTAGTATAGCTTGAAGATGATCATCTGTTAGTTTCGACCTATACTTAGATTTATTGAAGTTCATGGTGGAGAACAGCTTTTCACACATGGATGTGCTCCCAAAAAGGCACATAATCCGGCTGAACATTCTGGAAAGTTCAGGGAAGGTTGAGACACTTATCTCAAAAATAGTCTAAGCTTGTCTGCTTTTCCATGAGAGTTGCACTGCAAGTCTATGAGTTCCATTTGCAAAACACGAGGGTCATCTTGGACATCGAAAGAAAACATTTTCAAAGTGGCTTTGTGATTAAGTCTGCAAATCGGTTATCAAATTCCTCCTGTAGCTTTTCAATGGCATCAATATATTCCTCACCATTGAATGGCATATCCAAATCCACGATTGCCTTTCATACTTTCATGCTGGGAAATGGCAGAGTTTTTTCTGTGAGAGCTGGGCTTTCCATAAAATAAGTTTTGTGGTAAATGCTCTCACATTTTCATAGGCTGCACTGATGAGGTGCTCCTGTCCTTGTAACTTCTTGTTCAGTACATTCAGCTGCTGTGTGATGTCAACAAGAAAAGCTAAGTCCATGAGCCATTTGGGATCACTTAGCTCAGGAACAGCCACCCCTTCGTTCCCCATGAAAGCTTTCAATTCTGTTCTCAACTCAAAAATCATCTTCAAGGATCGAGGTTCTCCTGCTGAGCCAACGCACCTCAGTAAAGTAGAGCACATGCAGACTCTATTTCCTAAAAAAAAAAACACACCCCGAAATTGCCTGTGCTTTAAGCCCCTGGATCTTATACGGTTGATGCATTGCACAATGACATACATCACATTGTCAAATTTGAGGCATTTGCTGCACAGGACATGCTGATGGATAATACAATGCAGAGCGATAGACTCCTTCACACCCTCCTCTTCAATTTTTTTTAACGAATGCAACCAGTCCATTTTTCCTCCCTGTCATTGAAGGTGCTCCGTCGGTTGTTATTCCAGCAAACTTCTGCCATGATAAACCGGCATCAACAATGGCATTACACAGCTGCCGGAATATATCCTGAGCGGTGGTCTGACCATGCATAGGCATCACTGTGAGCAACTCCTCTATCACTTCAAAATTTTCATCAATACCACGGATACAAATAGCCAGTTGTGCAGTGTCAGTGATGTCTGTGCTCTCATCAAGAGCGACTAAGTACGCCTTGAAATGTTTGGCCTTCTCTTGTAGTTGATTGTATATGTTTATTGACAGCTCAATAGTGCGCTCTGCCACTGTGTTGGCTGAAAGACTGATGTTGCTAAACTGACCCTTCTTTTCTGGACAGACAATACTTGCAACCTGTAGCATACACTTTTTGATAAACTCGCCATCTGTGAATGGCTTCCCCGCATTAACAATCATCTCACTCACTACATAGCTGGCTTCGACAGCTGAATCACTATCTTTGCTTGCCTTCTTGAAAAAATGTTGCTGCCTTGTTAGACATGCTTTAAGACTGCTGATCCGGCCCTCTCAATCATGTCCCTTTGTTTTGAATATTCCTCAGCGTGCCTAGCTGTGTAATGACGTCTTATGTTGTATTCTTTGTGCACTGCAACTTTCTATGTGCAAATGAGACAAATTAGGGTACCCATGTGCTCAATAAAAAAATATTCAGTTTCCCCACTTTCCCTGAAATATTCTATGCTCGTCTTCAATCTTTCTCTTAGTCGTATGCTTTGATGAAATCATGACTTAGGCTGGGCGAAAAGAAAAAAAATTGGCACCGGTATTTTTATTTCTATTTTATCTTAAAAAATTATTTTAATAAAAAATTCTATTTTAGTAAATTGACACTCCATTTTCGACAAAGATATCAAATGTGACAGTCTTTTTTGGAAGAAATCTAAAAACAACTTTTTTTTTTTTGGTCTTAAAACCTTCCAAAAAATGAAAAAATAGTCTGTTAAAATAGTTTAACATCAAATAAAACCAGTTAAATAATAAATTTAATTCAATTTGTAAGGCCTTTGAAATAACAACATTTGTAAAGTTTTATTCGTACAGAGAATTATTATGATCTCTTACTATTTTTTTGTTTAAACGTCGACTAATAATTGGAAGGATTTTATATTTACTTTTTAGAATATTTACCTCTTTTTTTTTTTTTTAGCTCTTCTATGTGAGAGTTAAAGATAATAAAATAGTTACTTAAAAAGTGGATCGGTTCTGCAAACGAAACAACCCAAAATCTGCGACGCTCGATGATTGTAACTGTAAGGGTCTACCGATAGAGGCGACGCGCGGCGACTCCATTTGAAGGGAGACTTTATTGTCTAGAAAAATGGGTCCTGGAAGGCAAAAGAAAAAACTTCCAATTACAGTTTTAAAATATCTTATTTTAATTTTCAAAAATTTTCTTCGTTATCTCCACGTCGGGCCGCACTTGTGCTGAACTTGGATATCCTTTGGGGGCCGCAAAGTATCATCCAGCGGGCCGCAATTGGCCCGCGGGCCGCATGTTTGAGACCCCTGAGCTAGAACTAGAGCACAGAATAGAGCTTTATCGCACTAACTGTTAAGCAATGACAGATGGAGCTGATCTGACCGATGGCAACATTTTTGACAAAGTATTGACCAAAGTATGAAACAAAGTATTGACCAAATACTGGCTAATGTGTTGACCAAGTACTGACCAAGTAATGACCAATGTATTGACCAAGTACTGACCAATGTATTGACCAAGTACTGAACAATGTATTGACCAAGTGCTGAACAATGTATTGACCAAGTACTGACCAATGTATTGACCAAGTACTGACCAATGTATTGACCAAGTACTGACGAAGCATTGTTTAATTTAAAGTATTGACCGAATTCGACTTATCTTAGAGAAATGAACTTCAGGGCTCACCTATCACTCACAGAGACTAAATTCTGTAGAATATAATTGTGAAGCCAAACGTCCAACAGTCCAGTTTCAGGCAGATCCGATTTTTGCGAGTGGTTACAATTTAATCTATTTTTGCGAGTGGTTACAATTTAATCTATTTTTGCGAGTGGTTACAATTTATTCTATTTTTGCGAGTGGTTACAATTTAATCTATTTTTGCGATTGGTTACAATTTATTCTATTTTTGCGAATTTTTTAATTTAACACATTTTTTTTTTAAAGTTGAGATTTGTTTCATTTGTTCCAGCATAATGATTTCAGTTTGATTCAAAATGAGGGGTGAGACTGCAATCGGGCTTATAAAAAAAGTAAATGGAAAAGACGTAAACAGGGTAAGCGTTCGCTGTTTTGTTACGTCCTGTCAGGCTAACCCTTATCCCGTTTACGTCATGTCAGGCTAACCCTTATCCCGTTTACGTCCTGTCAGGCTAACCCTCACCCTGTTTACGTCTTTACCATTTACTTTTGACTGTTTGATTCACCTTATTTGAACTTATTACTGAGCGAATGGAGTTTTGTAACCACGATACTTTCATTGTGTTTTATCTGTGGATTTGTTTAGTCAATTAAGGCAAAAAAGCATCAACATAATAGCTTAAGAATACTCTAGGGGCCATACTTTCAGGGTCATAGTTCTTGAGTCAAGGTCACATTTCTTTGCTGGTCACTAGCTTGTATGTTAATATCATGTGCGATTTTTATATTTTTGTTAAATTCGTCTGAATTTCCGTTCATTGGTATAATGTCTTTCAGGACTTTTTTTATATGTAACTATTATATACTAGTCATTCTGGTACATTTTTTCATGCTATGATTTCAATAAGTATGTTTGTATTCTTAATTAGTGCCCTAATATAAGTGGTTTACTAACCATAACCACTAACAGCCAGATCGATTTACCTTGGGGGGGGGGGGCAATCCAAGATGAGTTTCATGACTGCTTCAAGAATTAAATCTCTAGATACAACAATGCTTGTGTGCAACGAGGCGTGACCCTGGATGTGTACATTCTCTCTAAAGGACATCTGTCAAATTTAAACAATTGGAATTCGCCGTAGCCCCCCNTGGGTGGAACAGGGGGTGCCCCTGGATGTGTAAATTTCCCCTAAAGGACACCTGGAAAATTTAAAAAATTGGAATTCCCCCCCGCCCCCCCCCCCCCCCTTGACACACACAGTACACACCCGCTCGCCTGTTGCCAGACTTGGAAATAACTTGGAAATAATGGGTTGCCTGATTGAAGCAGGAAAGCCAACACTTTATCAAAATTTAAAACTCTAATAAGAATGCAGGGCTAAACACAATCCTTAGATAAGTACAGGAGCGCAATAATCTTCTGTACAGATGGAGGGTATGTAACAGATAAGATGAGATAATAAAACTCACACCAAGAGCTTCCTTGTGTAGCAGTGGTGTAACGGCACCTCGCGTGAAATGGGAGTGTGTCGTCATCACGGACCTGTGACCGACCCGCCAAAATTCCTCTGGTAGTCACTCCCCAGCCGCGTTCGTCCCCTCAACCATAACATAACCCTCCAGACGGCCCCCGCTCCCTTCCCAAAAAGGATCATAGGAGTCCCTTACCCCATTCCCTTATCCCTCACCCCCCTTCCCGTACACCCCGCTCCTGTTAATTTTTTTTCACTGGAGAGTTGTTGGTCGTTGGGGAGGTGGGGAGGTCCTCTACTTACGGTATGCAAAAAGGTTCTCAAACTAGAAATTAATTAAAACCCGTGTGGACTTATTAATGAAGACATCAATCGGGTTAAATAGAAAAAAACCTATTAAAATCAACGAACGTGTCGGCCAAAAGCTTCCGCGGTGAAAAGAAAGTGTGAAATCTTTGTATTAGCTGCGATGCATAATCCAAGGAGACATCAACAAGAGAGTAACTAATGTGGATCTCAATTATTTGCAACTGACAATTACGTCCAGAAATACAAGGTTCAATTACAATGCAAAATCTGTTTCCAAGTTTAAAAAATAGTGGTAAAAAATATTTATAAAAAAAAAAACACGTTTATCAGAAGTGGACTAAAATAGGAAAATAGTTTAAAACTTATAATAAGTTCAATTAATTTGATTTAATATGACTAAAAAACGTGCGGCTGGTGCTTCTTTTGTGGTAGTTTGAATAAAAATCAAGATTTATAATTTAGAAGGCAAAAGAGAGATCTATAAGAGAGAGAATGAGTGAACTGCATATGTAAAATCTCATAAGCACCCGCCCCACGTTTTAAGTCATATTAAATAAATGTACTTGAACATATAAGTTTTAAATTAATGTCTTCGCCTACTTATAAAAACATGGTTTCTAAAAGTTTGTTTTTTTACTTCTATGTATTTGATTTTTTTTTTTTAGTGTAAGTGTAAAATAAGACTGGAACCATCATATCATAAATGCAATGGCTCTACTATCATTCGAAAATATTTCACAAATTATTTGATAAACTTTTGCGTCTTTTCGCCTATGCTTCAGTGGGGCGAGGAAGGGGGTGCAGGATTTATAGTCTATCTTTAAAATTGTAAACTATTTTATTTGAAAGTGGTTGCTTTCAGAAAAGAGGACGAGAGTTGCAACTGTATGGACCAGAACTGATCTGAACCATAAATACGAGAGTTTAGCTATTGGTGAAATAGTATTGCTAATTGGATGCGTGGTCTTCCATTGTAAATTATAATAGGCCAGAATATAAATATGTAAGTAATGTTTTCCCTACTTTTTTTTTTAGGGCGGGGAAGATATAACTTAAGGCCAGAATTCGATGTTTTGTCCCCAGCTTTGACATATTAAATTCAAGATTGGGAGATTCTTGGTTTAAAACTTGGTGGAAAGATCCAAGTGTCTGGTATGGGAACCTTTGGTTAATTAATGCTGTGGGACTATCTAAGTGTATGGGAACCTTTGGTTAATTAACGCTGGGGGACTATCTAAGTGTATTGGAACCTTTGGTTAATTCACGCTGGGGGGACGATCTAAGTGTATGGGAACCTTTGGTTAATTAATGCTGTGGGACTATCTAAGTGTATTGGAACTTTTGGTTAATTAATGCTGGGGGGACGATCTAAGTGTATGGGAACCTTTGGTTAATTAACGCTGGGGGGACGATCCAAGTGTATGGGAACCTTTGATTAATTAACGCTGGGGGGACGATCCAAGTGTATGGGAACCTTTGAGCCTAAAGTATCGTCTGGCCTTGTATGGCGTTGATACTGGGCGTAGAGGGTATGTGTGTGTGTGTGTGTGTGAATGTGTGTGTGTGTGTGCACCGCCCGTAGCTGGCTGCCAACCACGATGTTGTCTGTCCGCCACCCCTCTCTCTTTCTCTCCCCCCACCTCTTCTTGTAACACCGCATGCGCCCGATAAAACGATTGCACAGGAGGGGTACGTACTACGCTAGGGCCATTGAAAATAAGAGCCCCAAATTGCTGAACTGCCCCCGTCCCCCACCCAACCCAATCCCTTTCGTCTACTTGATTTTGACTCAGGTCTGTCAGTGCTTGTTTGCGGTTTGTCGTACGTAGTGGCTTTAAAAAAAAGTATTTTACGGCCAGTGGTGGTTAGTTGCTGAGCTCCGGGATTCACTGTTCGGATTATCTGCTCCTGGGCTGCTTGTGGATTACGCACCCTGGATTTCACCTCTGAAATTTGTGCACGTTTGTTGTGTGTGTTTTTTTTGTATCGTTTTTGAGTCAGCTGATAGACCATAGTTCATTAAAGCTTACAGTTTGTTGTGTAATCAGCTGATAGAAGCTTACATTTTGTTGTGTAATCAGTAGATAGAAGCTTACAGTTTGTTGTGTAATCAGTTGATAGAAGCTTACAGTTTGTTGTGTAATCAGTTGATAGAAGCTTACAGTTTGTTGTATAATCAGTTGATAGAAGCTTACAGTTTGTTGTGTAATCAGTTGATAGAAGCTTACATTTTGTTGTGTAATCAGTTGATAGAAGCTTACATTTTGTTGTGTAATCAGTTGATAGAAGCTTACAGTTTGTTGTGTAATCAGCTGATAGAAGCTTACATTTTGTTGTGTAATCTAGTGAAGGGTAGATCTATGAATGTTAATGTTAAGCTATCTGTCAAGGTATTTAAACCGTATAATTAATGATTCAGTGAGGAGTGGTTACTTTTAACCACCAACCCCCACTTCGGAGCTTACAATTGCGTAACATTGTATTTAGTTAAAGAAATGTTTTCGTGAGAGACATTTCTAACAGCAGTACTCTCATTTCCCGTCTAGTGTGATGTTAATGTTATATATAATTCATAATTTAATTTTTTTTTTCCCTTAAAAAAGTTCTTAAGTTTAATCATTATTTACTTATTCATAACATTACTGCGAGTGGTTGACTTTACTGTGTTAAGTTAGCAAATATTGTTGTATTTGAGAAGTACGTAAAAGACTGGCACGTAACATTAGTATTTTTGTGTGAACGCAATGCTCTATCGAAACAAGACAAGACACACGCACTAAACTACTTAATTACACTTGTTATCGCTGTAACTAACACAGATATAAATCTATATACTGCTTGTAGCTTAAGTCAAACTAATCTCAATTTAAGGGCCTCCGGTTTCAGAGCATTACTGTCTACTGTACATCTCTCCTTTACTTTAAGTCTTAATACAATAAACAACAACAAATGTTCATTGCTAAGTCAGACGTATACTTACATTAGGTAATAATTCAAGTAACTTCCGAATAAATGTAAACAATTCCACTAGAAGAGTTAGAGCTCGTTAAAATGTCTCAGATGCCGGTCCTCATCCATAATTGTTGGTGTTCGTTAGGGCTTGATGATTTTCTAAGATAAATCTGTTTGTAGTAGGGATTTGCCGGATTCCGGCTCCGGTAAATCTGGAATACGGCCATTTTTACAAATCCGGCTCCGAGAGAATCTTATTTCATAAATCCGGCTGGCCGGTAGAGCCATAATATAATGTATATATANATATATATATATATATATTTATTTATTTATTTATAATAGCTCTGGCTCCGGTAAATCCGGAATCCGGAAATATTACAAATCCGGCTTCGGCCGGATTTCACTTCATAAACCCCGCTCTGGTCGGATTTCAAACAATTTGAACCCGGTACACCCCTAATTAGTAATAACCTGCTTGACAACCCTTCCATCGACCAGTACTGAATGATCACCTTTGACGAAAGTGTCGTCCCCCGCCCCACGCACCTACAATGTGAGGACAGACAGGTGTAACATTTCGATACGTTTGTGTGGGAGCTGGTTGATTTATATAATTTGGCTTTGTACTTACATTGTTTCCTGAACAATAGTGAGTTTGTTTTGGTTAATGATATTTAATAATTTTTCAATCTTCGTTGTTGTAAGTGGGAGAAGTCCATATCCATCTAGTTGTATTACCCTAAGTATCACGGGATTGCCAACAGTTAATACCAACAGAGTAAAGACATTTTTTGGTGGTCGGATAAAAAACAAGTACACAGCATCGTCATAGGCCGAATTAACGGTGCATCAAAATTGGCTTAGATGTAAAAAAGTGAATTGTCCATCCTTAACAACAAAGTGATCCTTAACGTATACGTATGTGTCATAGTGAATACAGAGGGAATTTTAGTGGTTATTAGCACTCGATCGTGTTATTGTAACTCTACAGAAGGTGTAAGGCAGAAGGAAGGCCAGGCCACACAGCTCCTCCGTATTCGTGTATGCTACATGCAAAAGAGAATTGGTCTCATCATCCACACTTAGAGCTGTAACTGTAATATGCAAAGATAAATCTACTGTCTCTCGGAGACGGAAAGATGCCAGACAGATTGTTGGGTGAATTTACGGGTAAACCCGATAATGGCACGCCACAACTAACAAATCGACAAGAAAACTGTCAGGACTAGCAAGCGTATTTGTAACTATTGTAGCAATGTAATGGTTTAATAAAACATGTCGAAGAGGGCAGCATCGTGTATGCTGTGGACTAAGATACATTTGGCGCCGCCAATAACGGGCTATTTATGGCCTATACCAAGGGTGATCTGACCTGTAGCAACTTAGAGCCATTTTAAAATATTGCAAAAATGTTGATAGGCCGTTCTGAAGCACCATTGGTCATTAAAACCTTGCTAGAAATCTTTCAGTAACCCTTGCAACTTATCTTCCATAAATTTTAGGCAAGCTGCAATGTGAACACAGACGAGCGCAGTTTGGCCACCGTTGGCCTACACTGAAATCCTACATGTGGAAGAAAGTCAGCAGTCCCAAGCCTGCGCTCTTCATGGGGCTTCCCGGAAAACCCCCTCAGCTCTCTGGCCCCCTAAGGGACGTAAAAGCTGAGAAGCCCCCCGCCCCCGAAGGGTCGCTTCTAGAAGCGGCCACCTGGGCGTCCAGGACACTAGGTCGAAAACGCCTACCACTAAGTTGACCTCCCAAGGGAGGGGTGACATTTTCCTTACTTCGACTCGCTATCACATCGGCGCCACCCCGGCAAAGCTTACGAGTCTCTATAGTTTTGACCGCCTACACTAAATCATTTAGTATAAATGTTTCACGGGGTATGTATGTGTATCATACGAAATTATTGATGGCGTTTTCCCAGCATATTGTTAACAAGTGACGGTGTATTTGTGGTCTATAACAATAGTTGGACAAGGTATTCATATCTCATGTACAATGTTTCAGCTCAAGATTTGTTTGACTTATGGCCATAAATTTCAGCAGGTCGCCCAGTCCAACACATGTTACTTATATACTGTGTGACAGTGGCTGATACCAGCAATAATTAATTCACTTAGTGTTAGGGAGACTGAATCTTATCATTTTAAAGTTAAACTCACGGCATTCTCACTCATCTATGTGTGCCACTCACGCGACCAACTGACAAGACCAGGGATGGGGACAGTGGCGTAGCTAGAGTGGGTTCCACCTGGGGTGACCAACTGACTAGAGCAGGGATGGGGACAGTGGCGGAGCTAGGGTGGGTGCCACCTGGGGCGACCAACTGACTAGAGCGGGGATGAGGACAGTGGCGTAGCTAGGGTGGGTGCCACCTGGGGCGACCAACTGACTAGAGCAGGGATGGGAACAGTGGCGTAGCTAGGGTGGGTGTCACCTGGGGCGACCAACTGACTAGAGCTGGGATGGGGACAGTGGCGTAGCTAGGGTGGGTGCCACTCACGCGACACACTGACTAGAGCAGGGATAGGGACAGTGGCGTAGCTAGGGTGGGTGCCACTCACGTGACACACTGACTAGAGCAGGGATGGGGACAGTGGCGTAGCTAGGGTGGGTGCCACTCACGCGACACACTGACTAGAGCAGGGATGTGGCAGTGGCGTAGCGAGAGTGGGTGTCACCTGGGGCGAGCAAGATGTTAAGTCAACTTCTTTAACTAAATAAAAACATTTGAAAGTTTTACTCAAAATGTCGTCCACTGTCTGATAACACGATAAAATGCCACCAGTTGACCCAACACTCATATTCCGTAACCCCTGTCATGGTCTCATTATTATCTTATCTGTTACAGACGATTACTGCGTACGACGCCTATCGCTGTTTTATGTCTAGTCTTGCATTTTATTACAGTTTTTATTATTGTGCCAAGTGGAAGAGCCACAAAGATTGTACAAACAATTTTCAATAAAGATGAGCTTAGCCACAGTCGAGACTTTCAAAGCTAGTTTCATCACAATGGTGCTTTTCCCTTCTTTTCTTTTTGATGACTACCCAATGTGTAGCTAACGTAATCTTTACATCCCCACACCATAAGACCAACTTTGAACCAACTCAAAAACCTCTTCATTTTTTTGTTTAACTTTCAAAGTTTACGACGCGCCAATTTAAAAATATTCAATTATTATTTTTAAAAATCTTAATTCTGTCCGTTTCTTTAACCCGACCCTTCAGATCCTTGTTTTCAGTCCGCTAAATTAAGCGCTAATAAAAATAAACCTTTGCCTTTACACAAATTTCATTTCCTTTTGTTTATCACTGGTGCGCTGGCGTTTCTGTCAAAATACGTCTGTCTATTGGTACAACGTTATGGTGTGTCGGGGTGCAGTGACGTGTAGGGACTGTTTCCAAAATGGTTGTGTCAATAAAACTAATGTGTTCACATGAGAACGCCGCCATGCAGCCCTCGTGGCCGAGCTGTTGTAACATGTCATGACCTAACATCATGGTGGTTGGGGTGGGGGCAGTGGCGTAGCTAGAGCTTTTGCCGCCCGGGGCGGAATCCAATATGCCGCCCTTTTAGGAGACACCCATAAATGACGTCACGCACCGGGGGGGGGGAGGAGAGTCACACATGTGACGTCATTCAAAACGCGCAAGTTTAAATAAAATTTCCACTGAAATATATAATTACCAACACTTTATTTAATGATGTTTTGCGTGGTTTCACGCGTATTACGATATTAGAGTGAGTGCAGCATTACACTAAAAAACATTTAAATGACCACCAACAAAAAAAAATGATTTAAAACATGCACATTTCAAAAAGAAAATACGGCTTTTATGCAGGGGGGTCTTTGTGACGTCACATTGAGGAAGGGGTCTAAGTTTTCGTTTCGTAACTCCGTGTGACGAGGGGGCTGTGGGTAAAAAATCAGCCAAAATCACATGACGTCATTTATGGACAATCATATGATGGTTTTTATAAATTAATAAACATGAATAAATAATTGTAATTGAAACGATGCACATTGTATGATGTGGGGGAGAATTTTACTACAGCATGCCCTATTTATGTAAATATTACATAAAAGGGGTCTCTCATGAGATGATTTACCTATAAATACACATTTATAAAAATACAAGATAATTGTTTTGAAGGCCACAAGAAAGTTATTGTGGTCGTAGGTCCCCCCAACCCTCAAATGAGACAAAACATATTCCAAATGCATGCCCCAAAACATCTACACTTAATATGCTTTTATTTTTAAATAGATGTTGCTGTTTTTTTTAAATAAACAAAGACATTGTATACATCAGTGAGTAAACACATTTCTTATTATTTATACATTTACTTACTTACCTAGCTTCCATAGTAGAAAAATCGTGTATTATGTTATCAAATTTAAATTATTTGTAATATCTTATTCTATGGACAATATTGCAAGATTTTGTAGTCTTAAATAACTTATTGTGGAGCGAATATAATTTCTTCTTCAACTAGATACATTGATAGCAATTGTTGAAAAAACTCTTAGCCAAATATTAATTTTGGGTAAAGAATTTTCCAATCTATACTGTTGAATATATTTTAATAGATCAAAGGGGAGTTTCCCCCGTTTTTTAACATAATGACTCTTCTTGTAGTGTGGGTACAGCCGGGGTTGGTTTAGGCTACTGCAACCTATGCAGTCGGAGTGGGCCCCGCGCTTTCATAGGTCCCACCTATCTTAATTTTCACTATTAATCCTCATTAATACATTATCCCTACCCGAACTGGGCCCCGCGCAATCTTTTTCGCATACTAATACTAAGCTACATAGCGCCCCGCAAATGCTAAGATCGCCCTGTGGAATGCCATGAAAACCTGGATCCTTTCTCTTTCAATATCGAAAAATTCTTTATCATTGTAAATTAAAAAATTGTTTTTATTCAAATTCTTCATTTAGGAGGTTAAATGGTATTATACACGTATATTTCTTTGCAAGGACACGTAACTCATCAGCGCGTTCTTTTATTTTCTTTTATAATTACATCTATGGATAAAAACTCTTCTCATTGTACTTCTTGCTCGAAAAATAGAACCACGTCTACTGAATTTTCCCCACTCATATTTTTCTCCTTAAAACCCGGTGCTCAATTGCTATCTCCAACTCTCTGTCACAGCGTTCTGTATTAGTACAATAAAAATATCTTTGTTCCATGAAATATGTTTGCATTAATTTAAAATAGATACATACATTGAGATAACACAGAAAAGAAAAAGATTGCATTGAACTGAGTAAAATTCCAGCATCTGATCTCGTTTTACTAGTTACTTCCGATGTCAATTTTTCATAAGTAAATAAGTTACCTTACAAAATCTTTATGAAACCTGAAAAGTAATATAAGTAACGCAAAAATTGTCATGGCGATATTAATGTTACATATTTTCGAGCCAGCGGTGATTTTTTTCAGTTTTCTTTTAAAAGCGCCATCCGTGACGTATACCACTTAATTTTTCACCTTACCTTTTTGAGCAATTTAAAATTTTTAAACGTTTTGCGTTAGTTATGACAACCACTGTGTAATAAAACAAATGTTGCTCGAATCCGTTAATTAAGACTAAAAATTAAGAATATTTTTGTTTCATCTTGGTTTCCCCCCTTCAAAAGAGAAAGTTTTTTTTTTTTGTTTTTTTTTTTGGGGGGGGGGGGGGGG
>MUZC01002718.1:749866-777347 GCA_002072015.1 Radix auricularia
CCCCCCCCCCCCCCCCAGCCATCAACTTTTCAATAATACTTTTCGAGATAAATAAGAGCAAGTAAAAATTGCTGATCATGCACGTATCATTTCAATGTCTGCCCATTGCTGATCATGCACGTATCATTTCAATGTCTGCCCATTGCTGATCATGCACGTATCATTTCAATGTCTGCCCATTCATTTGTATATATTGCAAGCGGTTCACACGATCCTGAATGGCCTACGTCATCGTCTGGGTTTTATTTGCGCTAGAGCCCATTCCCTAATTTACATAAGACCTATTCATCTAGTCCAGGTGACCCGCGCGTCTTCAGTTGCAGCTGGCGATGACTCAGCGCATGAATGACGGATCAATAAGATATAATTTAGTCATTAAAAAATGTTTGGAACTGTAAGCTTGTTGGAAATGGTGGATTTAACCTAGTTGTAGAAGTTTGAATATTTGCTCAAGTTTAACCGCCGTTGAATGACCGGAGTGGCCGCATGAACACGAGAAATAAGTTCTTTCAGGAGCTCACAACAAACTCTCAATATAAATCTATAACATAAACTGAATGCGTATTTCGTTAAAATATTCAAAGCTCTGATTGTTTTTGAGCATGTACTTTGCAGCACAAATGACCACAAGTATTTGAATCATTCAGAATTTTCTAGAAATATACTGCATTAGTTTATATATAAACACACACACACACACACACAATGCACACACAAAACAGACATGACACTGAGCAATGCACTACCACTACCACAACCACCACCAGAAATCCTAGGTGTTTGTTTTCTTAACCGGCCTCTTAAACAAATGACCTAATAGGGAGCTATTCTACTGAGCCAGGTAACAAAATATGGGGGCTACACCAGACACAAACGTCTTCACTAAATCCTTACTCTGTTCTGTAGACCCTGACTTAGTTATTTCTTCAACGTTTCTCAACCTGTAGAGCTTATACGAATAGCTCAGAAATTGCCGAATTCTTTATAAGTCCGATATGCTCTGTTGAAATGCTAATGATGGGTGCCAACAGTCATCTGACACGAGTAGCATTATATTTCACAGGTCAGACCAATCATCACAAACCATCTACTTGAAATGAATAAGTAGCCGTATATTCACTTCCGAAACTACAAGTAGCATATATCCACCTGACCTGAATATTCTTAGATATGGTCTCATTAATAACGGTATTTTAAAAAAGCAAGGATCATATTCACACCACTCTGTCACGCTGAGGTCTGGGGGGGGGGGAGCGATCCAAGAATTTTATCGCCTCACTAGGGATAAGTATTTGCAGCACTACAAAATTACAAAGAATGAAGTTCACCATTTTGGTTACAACTCTGCATTTTGTGTAATGTCATAGTCGTAAAGTTGTGTATTAAAACGTCACACTATTTCAAGAGTTTATTTCAAAACTTCTCGTTCTAGAATATGTCTATATCTCCGCTTCCAAGCTTTGGGGCTTCACGTCTGTATATTTATGTGATAGTGACGCCAAAAACAACGACTTAGTGACGTCTGGAATTATGAGAAATTGACACCTGTTCGAATAGGAAATACGGTATGGACAATATGAAAGAATTTTTGCCAAAATGGAAGTGACGTGGTGTCTGGACCAAGAGAAAGTGACGCTTGGATTAATGGGAAAATGGCGTATGGACTAATGGGCAGTTACAGGACGCCTGGACAATGATGTCTTCACTAGTTGGAGTGACGTATAGTATAGACTTAAGGTGAAAATGACGTACAGACTGATGGAACTGTGACGTGTGGATGTACCGGATTATGCAATAATAAAATAAATATCTCTGTGCTAAAAGTGGCATCTAAATGGGTTCAGTAAAATGAGTTCTCAACTCTTGATGTGGACTCGCTTGTACTCACAAAGCCATTAACTGGGGTTCTCGTTACTACCCACGTTCATTGAGACTAAGACAACTTACCTCCCCATAAGACCGCCAATTAAATCTCTGACTGAGCTTCCACAGGCCGCCACTTGTCCCCCGATGATTATGGTCACCGTTGAAATACCTTCGTGACAGAATCCAGTGGAGTCCTGGTGAATCTTGTTTTTAATGACATTACCTACCTCTCCCCTCCCCACATCCCACCGACACCCACGAACTATCACATTACGATGTCTACTCCTCCCCTCCCCACATCCCACCAACACCCACGAACTATCACATTATTACGATGTCTACCCCTCCACTCCCCACATCCCACCGACACCCACGAACTATCACATTACGATGTCTACCACATCCCACCGACACCCGCGAACTATCACATTACAATGTTATTCAGTCTACCTCTCCCCTCCCCACATCCCACCGACACCCACAAACTATCACATTACAATGTTATTCAGTCTACCTCTCCCCTCCCCACATCCCACCGACACCCACGAACTATCACATTACGATGTTATTCAGTCTACCCCTCCCCACATCCCACCGACACCCACGAACTATCACATGACGACGTTATTCAGTCTACCCCTCCCCTCCCCACATCCCACCGACACCCACGAACTATCACATTACGATGTTATTCAGTCTACCTCTCCCCTCCCCACATCCCACCGACACCCACGAACTATCACATTACGATGTCTACCCCTCCCCTCCCCACATCCCACCGACACCCACGAACTATCACATTACCATAAACTAAAAGAAGTAGGGGAAGGGAAAATTCTGATGACCCTCACCAAATTCTGGACTTTCACCTCTTTTAATGGAATGATCTTCAATGGAGCTTGTAACAACGGGACACAACTTTGTTTTCTAAAAATAGTCTCGCAAATTAAATATGATATTTTGTTGGTGCTAGTACGTGGTCTATAGAATACTTTCGCTAGCTCAAAAACTCAGATCAGTGGAACAGAAATCAATACCATCAGATCTCTTTCACTCCTTATTGTGTTTCAAGTCTTGCTGTCTCTTGTAAAACTGGCTCCGTAACGTCTGCGCGGTCTGACGTCATCCCATACAAAAAAGTAATCTATGACAATAAAAAGAAACAAAGATGAAATATTTCACATTTGTTTGAACAGCTTAATTATAATTAGCACAGTAACTGGAATGAACAATTGTAAATTTAAATAAACAAAAAGAAGAATTATTATGTGGATATTTTTGTTGGTCCATTTTTCTCTATCCATGTCATATAAATTGACATTCGGTCTACTGTCAAAACCAGAACTTACGTCTAACTCAATGAGAGTATAAGTTTTTTCTCTAAAATTAATATTTGATGACAGGTCATTGGTAGGACATTAAAAAAAAATTATTCTCACCCCGCAAAAAGCGCTCTCATCATCCCCTAATTCCTTTCAACTTTCCCACAGTTTTTTTAAAAATTTAAAACTGTGACCGGTTTATTCTGGTGATCCGTGTTTGCCCCACAGTCATCCCTTTACAAGCAAACAAGAAACCTCGCGCCACCCTCGTTCCAATGACTAGCAGCTCATTAGATATGCCAGTTAGCGAGTAGGTACCTTGTCATTGAACAGCCCCCACCCCTGTCCTCGTGTTGACGTAGATGGTACCGAGGCTTGCGGGTCCCAAGTTTGTTCTACGTGTGAGTCAAGGTGTTGTTGAGATTACTGGATGAGCCCAGTCGGGTATTCGATTCATTTCATGGGGGTATCCTCATTACAAAGTCAGTGGAAATAGGAACAAATCGTCGCCCCCTCCCTCTCAAAAGGGGGAATCACAGCAGTGGATCTAAAACTGTATGCGCAAGGCTTTGGTTTTTTTTTTTTTTTTGAAGAATTCTTTCTTAGCACAACCTATTAAGCAGTTTGAGAAATGTTTTTCTTCTTTGAAATTTTCAAAATAAGAAAATATGATAAAACGGCGATTCCTTTGTAGCTTAATTAAATAAAAAATCATGTTAAGCCTGGTCCCTTTTTGGACTCAGGACGTGTTAGCGCATTTTCGTATTATGTATCAGTACTTATGTTAGATATCAGCATTATGTAGTTATCAGTAATTGTGTTTAGATTTTAGACATATTTTTATGAATTTTTTGGAACTCTTGTGTGTTGGTGGTGGTAGGAACTCTTGTGTGTTGGCGGTGGTAGGAACTCTTGTGTGTTGGTGGTGGTAGGAATTCTTGTGTGTTGGAGGTGGTAGGAACTCTTGTGATATACATCATGGGTCTAGGACTTTCATACTTCCAGGAGCTCTACTGCCACTACAAGAGGTCGGATCGAGTAACTGAGTGTTGATGCACAAATGGCAGGTCAGGACATACAAAAAACATATATACATCATGGGTCTAGGACTTATGGATGCTGAGATATAGGGTGATGACAGACGGACGGATGGACAGACGGACAAAACGGATACAATAGCGCATTTCGACTTCTCGAAAATGCGCTAAAAACTTTTAAATGTATTACAGTATATTAAATATATATTAAGGTTTCATCAAGAGGCATGATACAAGAATCTCCGTCATTAAGGACATCATAGATATAACTTATGTTTTCGAATTCTTTCATTTACTTGTCTGGTAAGCACTGATAACCAAGATCATATCAACACCAGATAACACAGATCATATCTGCACCCACCCGATAACACAGATCATATCAGCACCCACCAGATAACACAGATCATATCAGCACCCACCAGATAACACAGATCATATCAGCACCAGATAACACAGATCATATCAGAACCCCCCAGATAACACAGATCATGTCAGCACCAGATAACACAGATCATATCAGCACCCACAAGATAACACAGAACATAACAGCACCAGATAACACAGATCATATCAGCACCATATAACACTGATCATGTCAGCACTCAGCAACAGATAACACAGAACATAACAGCACCAGATAACACAGATCATATCAGCACCAGATAACACAGATCATATCAGCACCATATAACACAGATCATGTCAGCACTCAGCAACAGATAACACAGAACATAACAGCACCAGATAACACAGATCATATCAGCACCCACCAGATATCACAGATCATATCAGCAGCAGCTAACACAGATGATGTCACCACTCAGCAACAGATAACACAGATCATGTCACCACTCAGCGACAGATAACACAGATCATGTCTACTAAAAACAAACATTGTGCACACAGCCCAACCTTGACATTGTAAACTTTCCTAAACTTTGTTATACAATGTCTTACACTGTTTCAAATTTAATTTAAAAAAAAATTAAAATAAAAAACAACAAAACAACACTAACCTGTATCGGCGTTGTTGCCTGTGTTTGTTTATACTCCCACACCTTCTCTTGCTTGTGTTTGTTTATACTCCCACACCTTCTCTTGCTTGTGTTTGTTTATACTCCCACACCTTCTCTTGCTTGTGTTGTTTATACCCCCACACCTTCTCTTGCTTGTGTTGTTTATACTCCAACACCTTCTCTTGCTTGTGTTGTTTATACTCCAACACCTTCTCTTGCCTGTGTTTGTTTATACTCCCACACCTTCTCTTGCTTGCGTTGTTTATACTCCAACACCTTCTCTTGCCTGTGTTTGTTTATACTCCCACACCTTCTCTTGCTTGTGTTTGTTTATAGCCCCACACCTTCTCTTGCTTGTGTTGTTTATACTCCAACACCTTCTCTTGCTTGTGTTGTTTATACTCCAACACCTTCTCTTGCCTGTGTTTGTTTATACTCCCACACCTTCTCTTGCTTGTGTTTGTTTATACCCCCACACCTTCTCTTGCTTGTGTTTGTTTATACTCCCACACCTTCTCTTGCTTGTGTTGTGTATACCCCCACACCTTCTCTTGCTTGTGTTGTTTATACTCCAACACCTACTCTTGCCTGTGTTTGTTTATACTCCAATACCTTCTCTTGTCTGTGTTTCTTTATACTCCCACACCTTCTCTTGCTTGTGTTGTTTATACCCCTACACCTTCTCTTGCTTGTGTTGTTTATACTCCCACACCTTCTCTTGCCTGTTTTTGTTTATACTCCCACACCTTCTCTTGCTTGTGTTTGTTAAACTCCCACACCTTCTCTTGCTTGTGTTTGTTTATACCCCCACACCTTCTCTTGCCTGTGTTTGTTTATACTCCCACAACTTCTCTTGCTTGAGTTTGTTTATACTACCACACCTTCTCTTGCTTGTGTTTGTTTATACTCCCACACCTTCTCTTGCTTGTGTTTGTTTATACCCCCACACCTTCTCTTGCCTGTGTTTGTTTATACTCCCACACTTTCTCTTGCCTGTGTTTGTTTATACTCCCACAACTTCGCTTGCTTGTGTTTGTTTATACTCCCACACCTTCTCTTCCTTGTGTTTGTTTATACTCCCACACCTTCTCTTGCTTGTGTTTTTTTATACCCCCACACCTTCTATTGCTTGTGTTTGTTATACTCCCACACCTTCTCTTGCTTGTGTTTGTTTATACCCCCACACCTTCTCTTGCCTGTGTTTGTTCATACTCCCACACCTTCTCTTGCTTGTGTTTGTTTATACTCCCACACCTTCTCTTGCTTGTGTTTGTTTATACCCCACACCTTCTCTTGCCTGTGTTTGTTTATACTCCCACACCTTCTCTTGCTTGTGTTTGTTTATATTCCCACACCTTCTCTTGCTTGTGTTTGTTTATACTCCCACAACTTCTCTTGCCTGTTTTGTTTATACTCCCCCACCTTCTCTTGCTTGTGTTTGTTTATACTCCCACACCTTCTCTTGCTTGTGTTTGTTTATACCCCACACCTTCTCTTGCCTGTGTTTGTTTATACTCCCACACCTTCTCTTGCTTGTGTTTGTTTATACTCCCACACCTTCTCTTGCTTGTGTTTGTTTATACTCCCACACCTTCTCTTGTTTGTGTTTGTTTATACCCCCACACCTTCTATTGCTTGTGTTTGTTACACTCCCACGCCTTCTCTTGCTTGTGTTTGTTTAGACCCCCACACCTTCTATTGCTTGTGTTTGTTACACTCCCACACCTTCTCTTGCTTGTGTTTGTTTATACCCCCATACCTTCTCTTGCCTGTGTTTGTTTATACTCCCACACCTTCTCTTTCCTGTGTTTGTTTATACTCCCCCACCTTCTCTTGCTTGTGTTTGTTTATACTCCCACACCTTCTCTTGCCTGTGTTTGTTTATACTCCCCCACCTTCTCTTGCTTGTGTTTGTTTATACCCCCACAACTTCCCTTGCTTGTGTTTGTTTATACTCCCACACCTTCTCTTGCTTGTGTTTGTTTATACTCCCACAACTTCTCTTGCCTGTTTTGTTTATACTCCCCACCTTCTCTTGCTTCTGTTTGTTTATACTCCCACACCGCCTCTTGCTTGTGTTTGTTTATACCCCCACACCTTCTATTGCTTGTGTTTGTTTATACTCCCACACCTTCTCTTGTCTGTGTTTGTTTATACTCCCACACCTTCTCTTGCTTGTGTTTGTTTATACTCCCACACCTTCTCTTGCCTGTGTTTGTTTATACCCCCACACCTTCTCTTGGTTGTGTTTGTTTATACTCCTACACCTTCTCTTTCTTGTGATTGTTTATACTCCCTCACCTTCTCTTGCCTGTGTTTGTTTATACTCCCATACCTTATCTTGCCTAGTGTTTGTTTATACTCCCACACCTTCTCTTGCCTGTTTGTTTATACTCCCACACCTTCTCTTGCTTGTGTTTGTTTATACTCCCACACCTTCTCTTGCTTGTGTTTGTTTATACTCCCACACCTTCTCTTGCTTGTGTTTGTTTATACCCCCACACCTTCTATTGCTTGTGTTTGTTACACCCCACACCTTCTCTTGCTTGTGTTTGTTTATACCCCCACACCTTCTCTTGCCTGTGTTTGTTTATACTCCCACACATTCTCTTTCCTGTGTTTGTTTATACTCCCCCACCTTCTCTTGCTTGTGTTGTTTATACTCCCACACCTTCTCTTGCCTGTGTTTGTTTATACTCCCCCACCTTCTCTTGCTTGTGTTTGTTTATACCCCCACAACTTCCATTGCTTGTGTTTGTTTATACTCCCACACCTTCTCTTGCCTGTGTTTGTTTATACTCCCCCACCTTCTCTTGCTTGTGTTTGTTTATACCCTAACACCTTCTCTTGCTTATGTTTGTTTATACCCCCACACCTTCTATTGCTTGTGTGTGTTATACTCCCACACCTTCTCTTGCTTGTGTTTGTTTATACCCCACACCTTCTCTTGCCTGTGTTTGTTTATACTCCAACACCTTCTCTTGCCTGTGTTTGTTTATACTCCCACACCTTCTCTTGCTTGTGTTGTTTATACCCCCACACCTTCTCTTGCTTGTGTTGTTTATACTCCCACACCTTCTCTGGCCTGTGTTTGTTTATACTCCCACACCTTCTCTTGCTGTGTTTGTTTATACTCCCACACCTTCTCTTGCCTGTGTTTGTTTATACTCCCACACCTTCTCTTGCTTATGTTTGTTTATATTCCCACACCTTCTCTTGCTTGTGTTTGTTTATACCCTCACACCTTCTTTTGCTTGTGTTTGTTTATACTCCCACACATTCTCTTGCCTGTGTTTGTTTATACTCCCAAACCTTCTCTTGCCTAGTGTTTGTTTATACTCCCACACCTTCTCTTGCTTGTGTTTGTTTATACTCCCACACCTTCTCTTGCTTGTGTTTGTTTATTCTCCCACACCTTCTCTTGCTTGTGTTTGTTTATACTCCCACACATTCTCTTGCTTGTGTTTGTTTATACTCCCACAACTTCTCTTGCTTGAGTTTGTTTATACTCCCACACCTTCTCTTGCTTGTGTTTGTTTATACTCCCACACCTTCTCTTGCTTGTGTTTGTTTATACCCCCACACCTTCTCTTGCCTGTGTTTGTTTATACTCCCACACTTTCTCTTGCCTGTGTTTGTTTATACTCCCACAACTTCTCTTGCTTGTGTTTGTTTATACTCCCACACCTTCTCTTCCCTGTGTTTGTTTATACTCCCACACCTTCTCTTGCTTGTGTTTTTTTTATACCCCCACACCTTCTATTGCTTGTGTTTGTTATACTCCCACACCTTCTCTTGCTTGTGTTTGTTTATACCCCCACACCTTCTCTTGCCTGTGTTTGTTTATACTCCCACACCTTCTCTTGTTTGTGTTTGTTTATACTCCCACACCTTCTCTTCCTTTTGTTTGTTTATACCCCCACACCTTCTATTGCTTGTGTTTGTTATACTCCCACACCTTCTATTGCTTGTGTTTGTTTATACCCACACACCTTCTCTTGCCTGTGTTTGTTTATACTCCCACACCTTCTCTTTCTTGTGATTGTTTATGCCCCCACACCTTCTCTTGCTTGTGTTGTTTATACTCCCACACCTTCTCTTGCTTGTGTTTGTTTATACTCCCACACCTTCTCTTGCTTGTGTTTGTTTATACCCCCACACCTTCTCTTTCTTGTTTGTTTATATTCCCACACCTTCTCTTGCCTAGTGGTTGTTTATACTCCCACACCTTCTCTTGCTTGTGTTTGTTTATACTGCCACATCTTCTCTTGCTTGTGTTTGTTTATACCTCCACACCTTCTCTTGCTTGTGTTTGTTTATACTCCCACACCTTCTCTTGCTTGTGTTTGTTTATACTCCCACACCTTCTCTTGCTTGTGTGTTTGTTTATACTCACACACCTTCTCTTGCTTGTGTTTGTTTATACTCCCACACATTCTCTTGCTTGTGTTTGTTTATACTCCCACACTTTCTCTTGCTTATGTTTGTTTATACCCCCACACCTTCTCTTGCTTGTGTTTATTTATACTCCCACACCTTCTCTTGCCTGTGTTTGTTTATACTCCCACACCGCCTCTTGCTTGTGTTTGTTTATACCCCTCACCTTCTCTTGCCTGTGTTTGTTTATACTCCCACACCACCTCTTGCTTGTGTTTGTTTATACTCCCACACCTTCTCTTGCTTGTGTTTGTTTATACTCCCACACCTTCTCTTGCTTGTGTTTGTTTATACCCCCGCACCTTCTATTGCTTATGTTTGTTTATACCCCCACACCTTCTCTTGCTTGTGTTTCTTTATACTCCCACACCTTCTCTTGCTGGTATTTGTTTATACTTCCACACCTTCTCTTGCTTATGTCCAATTTTGTATACTTTGTATACTCTGTATTTCAGTTTTAAGGTTGTTGTTGATATCTTTTATACACTGCATACGCAATTGATTGCTCCAAGCTGAACTATGTACTCCTCGTATTAGTATTAGCGTTTCTTGTTTTCAGCATGTTTCGCTCCTCGCACCTTACACCATAACTGCATAGTTATTTCCGCTGTACCTCTCTGTTATTACCGCTTTTGACCATGACGTATTTCCGTCTCTGGTTACGCCATGACCAACTAAGATTTTCTTTCATGGCGGTTACCCGGGAAGTCGAACAGAGTATGACGTCAAAAAAAAAATTATACGTTGTTTCTGGAAGTTTCGGGGAGTCCCTTGGACACACCTCTTGCCCAGATAGAATTTTCTCATGACACACGAACTAAAGAAATGGGCTGTTGTGTATTTAACGATTTCGGACAAAATTATTAAATTTAGTTTGGAAGACTAACATTTTTGTCTCAGTTTTCTTAAAAATGTTGCTTACTTAGGAACACAACATCCGATTTGTGTCTCCTGGCTCCTGCCACTCGTGATTCGTCGCGCAGTCCCTTGCGGGCCATTCAAATATCTGCATTCAATGTCGCAGTGAATCCGCTGACATTCAAACGTCAACAGTTGAGACACATTGTGTCATCGCCGTCTGACCCTGATGGTATCCCAGGCATGCCCCGTGTTGCGTTCTGGGTTCTGGATATAATATTATTAAGACAGACTCTTGTCAAATATAATATGTTCTTTATTGTGGTAGAAAATACACGTATAAATCCTTCACTATCTGTATTACACTGAAGTCACTACAGCCATCTAGACATCCAATTGTAGGCATACAGTCTCACAGTGTTCACAGTGTTCGAGCAACCTCGATAACACAATGTCTCAACAAACACAGCCCTGGCCTAACGTCCACACGACCCTCAGGCGTTACACCACCCTCTGACGTTACTAGACTCCCCCACACTACACAGTCCCACACTATTTATAGCCCTTGCGCGCACTCTCAAGTCATTGCCTGACATTCAAAAGTCCGTCAACTGAACAGAGTTCATAACATTGTCACCACAACTTACAATAACTCACAACAACTCAGTGACAGTGATTCTCATACCTTGACACCCCGGGCTTACAAACACAACACGGCAACAGTTGAGACACATTGTGTCATCGCCGTCTGACCATGATTGCCCTGATGGCATCCCAGGCATGCCCCGGGCTTACAAACACAACACGGCAACAGTTGAGACACATTGTGTCATCGCCGTCTGACCCTGATGGCATCCCAGGCATGCCCCGGGCTTACAAACACGACACGGCAACAAGCCCCTGCTCACACTGTTGTGGTGGGCACCAGACGACATTTTGGGCCAGTCGTCTGCTGGGAGGGGGGGCTACGGGGCGTGACCCGTGTGCCTGAGAACTGCAGATATTTCAGTCATGTTGACCTTTTTGAGGCATCCTTAAAAATGTTATTTAAACAAGGAATATATATAGGCCGCTGACAGGGCGTCACAACGTCTTTTAACTACAGCAGTTGTTTTGTGACGTCCTGTCAGGGTAACATATACCTTGTTTAAATAACTTTTTTTTTTTAAATTTAAAGGCATCATTGCCATCTCACCCATATTTTGTCCTTATGACTTATGATCCTTTGGAATTTATTTAGTGATTTTATTTGTAAAATCTTGTCCATAGTAATGGTAAAATGTAAACACGGGCGTGTAAGGTAAAATGTAAACACGGGCGTGTATGGTAAAATGTAAACACGGGTGTGTAAGGTAAAATGTAAACACGGGTGTGTAAGGTAAAATGTAAACACGGTTGTGTAAGGTAAAATAGATGGAAAATAAAGCGAAAACCCAAGACCAAATACATGTTTGAAAAAGTGTAAGTAGTTAAAAATTTAAAATCTATAAAACTGATCTCATCATCATCATCATAAATGCGATAGAATACAATAAGGATATACATAAATTCTCGCCTAATTCGCCATTTAAAAAAAGAAATAATAACTATGAGATTTCTGAAAAGTACGATTTTGAAAATCATTTTCCTTCCCAACGTAATTGCTATTTAAGGGTAAACAAAACAATAAAATTGGACAGACTAGTTAAACGTCTCTTGACAGGTAACAGCAGATAATGAAAAGTGATGGGTGTTAATTTATATTATTAACAAAACACACATATTCTAAATCTGAAAAAAGTACCCCCTCCCCGCCTCTGTCTGTGTATACAACACACAAACCCACGAAGTCCTTAAAGTCATTGGACCCTTGCTTCCACAGGACGAGGTAATGCTGACATTTTCAATTTTCTTTCCGGCGCCACAGCTCCGGTTTCACCCACAAATCTTTTCTTCTTCTATTATTATTATTTTTTTTAATTTATGGTTTGGTCCAATCGGAGTTCACTAAAGTCAGTTGTATCATTTGTCTCTACTGCCGCACATTTGTTGCAACATTGCTTCCCTCATTTCGGGAATTACCTGATCTCCCGATCTTGCCATGTGTGCACAACAACAGGAATGGTTCCGATCAAATGTACTCGTTTTGTTCCTTGTGCCTGATACGAAGAGTCGGGGCATGTGCCCCATCCAAGTGGTCCCTGCGTTATGTCATATGGGAGTGAACTTCAAGTAAGGGGGCGGAACAAGTTAGAGAATTAGTCATAGTAAACTATTCTGGGGCTCACCTGTTTTTTTTTGTGGGTATTTTACTTGAGGAATGGAGTGGTTTTAGTTGGTGTGTATCTTTTTGTTTGCTGTTTAAACACAATTGAAATTTAAGGAAAAGGAATATCTGAACATTTGCCTCAGAAACACATGAAGGTGAAAAGATCCCTTTAAAATGTTTTATCATACGTCGTTACACACCCCCATCTTTGTTACCTGATAGAGCGCTAATTTGTGAGGTGGTTTTGTACAAAATTGCAAGAGTTTACTTTTGCGGGTATTTTTAAAAAAATCCCATACCTTAATCCAAGCCAGAAAACTATCATCCGACAAACGTTAGTAAAGCCTTATTTATGTTTTCAGATATGTGACATTTTACTGGCACAACCGTTTCTTCCCTCCCCTACTTCCTGTCACCGGGAACATAAAAACGTAATCTCTAGCCCATCAGGTGTGTCCAGTCACGTGATTTATGATGGACTAATGACCCCAGAGATTATAAATGGCTCCCCTTTAGGGTTGTCCTCGGTTGGACTCAGGGACTCTCAGTATAAGGTCAACGACATACTATGAAACAATATATATATATATATATAGCTTTGGGGTCACATATGTGTTTATATCACTATCAAGGCTAATGGTTTTGACATAGAAACTAAATCTGAATTTAATCTCTTTATCCATGTGTTTTTAATGATTATTATTATTTTTATTTTAAATTTGGACGTGAATAAAGTAAATGGAAAGTTTCAATTTTTGTCTTCAAACAGATTCTTTTTTCCAATGTGTCCGCCAATGTCAATGTGACTTTGTTCGTTTTCCTTGCCTGTGCTTTCTAGACGCGATTCTTGCAAGCCGAATGGCGCTTGTTGGACCAAACTCCACAGAATATTCTCGAAATTTCATTAAAAAAAACAAAACAAAAAACCTTTTACTTTAGCATTTCCTTTAATCACGTGTTCTTATCATGTAATTCACGTTTACTTTAATACACCACATATAACAATAAAACAGAGATGGTACACACGAAATTCATCCGTTCTCTGCTCCACTAAAATATTTGTTTACCTTACATACAATTTTGTTCATGGCGAGCACGTCAAATAAGACAAAACCGTACATCGCCCAGTATCTTATTTCAGAATGGCTGTTCTACAACAGACACAACGTACGTAATTCAGAGAAGATACAACAAAGAAAGTACAACATAAACTTTATTTTAAAAAAAAAAAAAACAAGCCAAAAGCACAGCATGTGTATATTTCATCATCAAGAATTGCACATTTCCAACGCGAAATCAGTTGAAGAGTTACCATTGAAATAGGGCGTATCCATAAATCGTAACACGTACTTACAAATATACTTTATAATTTAATTTACCTTTTAAAATATGTTTTTTAAAATATATTTGCATAGTAAGTAGACATTAAAGAAAACAGTTTTACAACACACACAAAAACTATTACCCCCCCTCCCCCTCCCACAAAAAAGGCCTTTCAATGACAGCTCTTTGCTGATGTGTGGGGCTCATTAACCCAGATGCCGATAAACATCCTGGCACCCAAGTAGTTTATGACCCCCCCCCCAACCTTCTTACTGACTCGTGGTGTCCCGACTACTCAAATGGCGCTACACTAAACTGTGGTCAGTTTCGATTAGGGGGGGGGGCGGATCTCACAGCTCTTCTACCGAAACCTGAGGAGAGCCGCTTCATCATAAGTCCCGCCCATAAACTACTCCCCGAGTCTGACTGGGAACTCATGTTTTACGGCTCTTAATTAACTGACACTTTTATTTGAGGTGAGCACCCGCCGTTATAAACAAACGCTCTAAAAAATAGAGAAGAAAAAAAAAACATTAAAAATCTCTTAAGCTCTATCATAAAACGAACAACGATAAAAATAACTAATTTATGTCAAACACAACCTCAAACCCTTGTAAACCAAATATTCTCAGATCATAACACACTTCTGAGGAAATATCTTAACGAAGATGTGAACAGCTCATGGGTCATGGGAAGTTTAGAGCTTAAAGATGAGCTCATGGGAAGTTTAAAGATTGAAAGAAATCATTACAACCCTACAACTGTATCTTGCTACATATCTCCATCATGAGGCAGTGGTGTCCCGTGTGGGGCAAAGACCATCACGATTCTCCCCTCGTCTCACCCACCCTATCGTCTGTACCTTCACGAGGGTCAACGTGTTTACCATGGTTCCTCAGTCTTGGCGCCGTTCTGCGCCAGATATTAGGGCGTGCATGCCCACTTGCCCACCCCTCCCTTCTTTTGTGGGCTCCTCGTTCCCTTCATCATTGCCAGGTGATGTTTGTGTTTTTCACCTCTTCTTACCCGTCAGTAAAACTTTCGGCTCTATAGGGATGTTCATAATATAGCGGAAATCTATTAATAGAAATATTATATCTAAATTTATCTTTTGTAAGGACAAATTCATAAAAAAATTAATAAAAGATAGGAGTCAATACGTGAATGTAGGTATATTGAGAATTATTGATCTTATCAGCTAATTTTTAATTCTTCGTTAATTTAAGACAGCTTATTGGACTTGAAAAAAAAAAAAAACAATTTCGTAATTTTACTAAGCTAACAATTTTGAGAACATAGTGATTTGACTGCCTTTATGCCCCAAAACATTGTTCCGCTAAAATGTAATCTAAAAAAAGAACATTACGAAATGAGCTATGACGTTTTCCGGTTTTAGAAATGAAGAACCCTATTTCAACTTGCGACTATATCCAGACTGCCGAAAGTCATTCTCTGGGATGAGATGCATGGACCCTGAATGGTCACAATAATCGTGGGCCTCATGTTAAAGACAAACAATACCAATGTAATTAATATACAATTACGAAGCCATTGGTGTGTGAAGAGGTGGGCGAAAGGGTGGCGGTGTGTGCCTTTTGCAAATTTCTCTCTTTACGCAGAGGTGTGGCATTTTCAACCAAATGGGGAGTTTTTAGGTGGTGACATTAGTAAGGTGGCAGAAATCTAGTTTCTAGCTACGCCAATAACTTTTTTTATATGAAGTGAGATGGTGTCTCGCGTGATCTTGGGTTTATATTATATAATTATTTATATTATGGAACTACTCTCTGTGCGCGTTGAAGGCAATGTTCAACAAAATTTAATATTCATAGCAGAGGCTTCACTATAGTTGGTGTCACCCGGGGCAGTAGCTTATGGTATCACCCCCTCACGACCTAACCCATAGAACTCTTCCGAGTTTTCCCAGTGCCAAATAACGGGAACATACACAATTTTACATTTTGGTAAATCTAGGCACGTTTTTTTTTTGCACTATGTTCACAAACCCACCCCCACAACACGCGAAAGCTGATTTTTAAATCCTTTACATTAACTTCACCGTATTGTCGTAGTCGGTCCCGCGGGAAAAAAAGTTAAAAATGACCCATTTCCCGTGATCCTATCGAGCTGAAATGTTGCACACGGGTCCCTGGAGTTCACTCCAGCCATCGATGACACAGGGGTCTGACACGTGATGTGTATTATATTACAAATAATCAAAACGTTTAGTTATGTCTCAAATATTAGGGCTTCATAGTCAAAAACTTTGTTTTCACGGTTTGTTTTTATTATGTTTTCTGATTTAAACCATCATTACATTGAGATTTTTATTTAGATCATTGATGGTTACCCAATCAACCTTTTCCCCACTTTCATTAAGATCTTGCAAAAAGTAATGAAAACACGTGAAAGAAAGTTAGTTAACAATCAATAACACGTAAGTGAATCTCTCAGATTTATAAATAATGTCGAGCAACTTAATATTATCTAGGCTCTTAGTTCTTACACTTTTGAGAAAGGGTTACTAATAGTACACCATAAAAATATGAAAATGTAGACCGCTTCTACCGATAGCATTGCAAGGGAATGAAAAAACTTTTTGGGACACAATTTTCGTCGTATTTTAATAAGTTCAAAATATGGATGGGACAGCAATAAGGCTTTTAAATAAATAAATGTAAATTGTTGAAATATAGTGTACAGGCCAGTTTAGGATTATTAAAGCTCATGTTTAATATTATTGAAATCCTTTTAATATTTAAAAAAAAAAAAAGAATTATTTTGGTCTCTGTTCAAGATTATCTCAGGATTCAGGATTATCGAAGTCCCTGTTGATTATCGAAGTCCCTGTTGATTATCGAGGTCACTGTTGATTATCGAGGTCACTGTTGATTATCGAAGTCCCTGTTGATTATCGAAGTCCCTGTTGATTGTTGAGGTCCCTGTTGATTGTCGAGGTCCCTGTTGATTATCGAGGTCCCTGTTGATTATCGAGGTCCCTGTTGATTATCGAGGTCCCTGTTGATTATCGAAGTCCCTGTTGATTATCGAGGTCCCTGTTGATTATCGAGGTCCCTGTTGATTATCGAGGTCCCTGTTGATTATCGAGGTCCCTGTTGATTATCGAAGTCTCTGTTGATTATCGAGGTCTCTGTTGATTGTCGAGGTCTCTGTTGATTGTCGAGGTCTCTGTTGATTGTCGAGGTCTCTGTTGATTATCGAGGTCCCTGTTGATTATCGAGGTCCCTGTTGATTATCGAGGTCCCTGTTGATTATCGAAGTCCCTGTTGATTATCGAAGTCCCTGTTGATTATCGAAGTCCCTGTTGATTATTGAAGTCTCTGTTGATTATCGAGGTCTCTGTTGATTGTCGAGGTCTCTGTTGATTGTCGAGGTCTCTGTTGATTGTCGAGGTCTCTGTTGATTGTCGAGGTCTCTGTTAATTGTCGAGGTCCCTGTTGATTGTCGAGGTCTCTGTTGATTGTCGAGGTCTCAACTAAAAGAGGTTGCTGGGGTCAAGACTGTAAGCAACGTTAATTTCTTTATGTAAGTAAATATAATAGAGCTACCGTAAACCATCACATTTGAGTGCTGTGAAAAGTACTTAGCGCGGGAATTATAAGCTGGCAAAGCTCGTCCTCTGTGGTGGAGTTAAGGAAATTATATTTTAGTCACAGTCACGTGCCGACTGACGGGGCTCTTCGTGTCGACTGTGGCACGCGTGCCCTAGGTTCGCCATCGTTGTCATATACTGAGCAGGCTGTTGAAATTCGACATCATTGTTCTAAAAGACATCTAACCGAACTCATTCAAAATAACCCGTTTATTTAACGATTTGTTTAGCAGGTATTGGATTTTTTAAAAAATATAAAAATTATGAAACAGATGGAAGTTGGAATTGGGTAAGTTGATGTTTTTTGACGTCATTCGCTCACCATCAGATTACCATCAACCCCCTGTTCCGACATCAAATGTCCAGCCGACGACCTTCATCCCTGGGTCAGACCACTCGTTTCTCTAGTGAGCCGTCTGGGGAAGATCGTTTCGTCATCAAGTCAACATTGACCAAACATCTTTCGAGCCACTCCGGCTAGTGGAGGGGCTGTTGGTGGTGGTGGGGGGCGCCAAACAAAGAGGGAGTAGGAGCAAACAAGTCGCCTCCACAATTTCCATGGGTCTTTTCATGGCAAACCTTGTCTTGTGGGATTTGGGTTTTAAGAAAAGAAAGCAGTTTGAACAACCAAAGTGAATGTCAATTTGAGCGGAAGAAACAAAGCTGGAGCGCTTTCAAAAGAACGAATTGAGATTTTGGCATGCAATGAAACGAAACTATTCTTTTATTGAATGGCTCGGCAACTTCAGACACATCTATGTGGCGCACAAAAGCTAATGAGATAAGTCGTGATGTCATTTCTTCAGAACACACAAATTACGCTCAAGGTAAAAGTAAAACCGGGACCCCCATTTTGCATTAAGAAAACCTAATATTGAAAAACAAAAAAAGGATCAGCCTAAAATATAGCAAGGCACAATATTCGGGCAACCCAACATTTCAAAGCCTACAAAATTGGGGCAACTTAACTTAAGAAATAAGCTAAACATTAGGAATCGGGACAAACTAACACAGTAAACTAAAAGAATGTACCGGGTCTACAAACAGAAAATTGAAATATGGCTCAATCTAACTTCGCAAACTGAGAACAAAAACAACAACAACCAATCTAGGAAAGGGGGGGGGGGTTACAAACAAATATGCAGTTAAATTAGAATACACATATAAAACGTTCAATAACATGATTTGAAGAGCTCAATGGAATAAAAACGGCTATGTCAGATTTGTTATGTAGTTTTGAGATATTCAAGTTTTAAAGTTCAAAATTATACAGATTTCTTATAAATTAACTAAATAGGTTTTAATTTTTAGTAGGGCCATATACATAATATTTTAACAAAACCTCATTTAGAAGCATACTGTTTTTGACCCTCTATGAGATACAGGGAAAAACTTTTTAAAAAAATATTAAAAATGTCACATAGCCCTTTCTTTCATTGTGGTCCTCATTTGTTTTTATAGATTTGTGTGTACAACTTACGCCTCAATTATCAATGATCAGTGTTTGTAGCATGATTAAAAAAAAAGAGTACGTTAATGAGTCGTTAGTTTTGACATTCCTATCAATTAATTACGTTCGTAAAAAGCGTTGCTCTTTGTGCATAATAAACAAAATTGATTTCACCAAAAGATGTCGTGGAATAATTTCGCTCGTGTTGGTTCCTTTAAAAGGATGGTGACAAAACAACCGATTCAACTTTTTAATTTACGACATTACAGTAAGCAATCAAACATGTCTGCAGGAGGGCGGTGAGTAAAAGTAGGTCACACTTATGATATAAATAAAGCATATACATGAAACTTAACATGCAACTGTCCAGCGAGATGTTTATGAATCAGATTCGCCACGATAATTTTTTTAAAAATTTAATGCGCTCATGTGGTTGTTATAATCCCGTTTTGTCACGTGTAGGCATAACAGAGTATGGAACAATATCGGATATAATAACTTTGCCTAAAGCAAAATGTAAATGAGGATATCAACTAAGAGCAAAGCTTTGGGTGGGCAACTATTAAAACCGAAGCCTCTACACACAAACACAAAAACCCGTGTGGGGGGCGCTCAACTCAACTTGCTGTGGGATTTTGAGGTGGGGCTTGATTAATTAGTAGTGCGACCTTTGACATTTGAGGATCTCAGCGTTGTCACGTCAAAAAAAAAAAAAAAAAACAAAAAACCTTGAAAAGAATAAGAACAAAATCCAAACGTGCAATTTTTATGGGCTCTAAAAGTTACGCTACGACTCTGAACGCCATGTGAAAAACTTATCAATATATTTCCTACATGTGGAAGAAAATCAGCTACCCCGAGCCTAGTGCTCTTTGTGGTCTTCGCGGAAAACCCCCTCAAGCTATCCCGCCCCCATCCCGGAAGTATCGCTTCTGAAGCGGCCGCCTGGGCTTCCAGGATATAGAGTCGAAAATCCCTCCCACTATAGTGACCCCACAAGGAGGGGTGGAATTTCCCTACTTCAGCCCGCTACCACTTGGTGACACCCCCAGAAAAGCACACGAGTATCCATGGTTAGGATATTCGCAAAGCGGGGGATAATCAATGACCACCACAGTGTAGCCACCACTGGAAGGTTTCCTCAGAGCTGGCGTCCGCTACACCCTTCGCTGTACATTTTGCTAATCCGTGCTGGCGCTCCTGGCCCTAAACATGCACGGCTAAATGGCTTTGTTTTTTAAAAAATCAAGGTTGGGGGGGGGGCGAAATGGTTGCTTCGGAATAACCCCACCCTCCACGGGTTTTGTGGTTTTGATCATCGGCATCGCATCTGATGCTCTCTCTGCCTAAGATCCGGTCAGCGACTGCAATCATATTTGACTAGCATCTAACATTTCGGGCTTCGGCATCGCCTGTCAGGAGTTGTCGGTTTCGGGTTGCGGCCAGCGCCACAACCCTACTCGTATGTCGAGCCATGTAGAGGCCAACCCCACAACCCTACTCGTCTGTCGAGCCATGTAGAGACCAACACCACAACCTAATCGTCTGTCGAGCCATGTAGAGACCAACACCACAACCTAATCGTCTGTCGAGCAATGTAGAGGCCAACCCCACAACCCTACTCGTCTGTAGAGCCATGTAGAGACCAACACCACAACCTAATCGTCTGTCGAGCCATGTAGAGGCCAACCCCACAACCCTACTCGTCTGTAGAGCCATGTAGAGGCCAACCCCACAACCCCAATCGTCTGTCGAGCCATGTAGAGGCCAACCCCTTTCCGACAGTAAAACGATGAAAAGCCGAGTCTAATACTGGGTAATTTAAGAATTGATGTCAGTGATGAAAATCAGTTGAATTCTAATTTCTATCCACTGACTGCAATGGTTAAAGCTGCTTCCGTCCCTTGCGACAACACCGTACCGTAAATAATTTACCGTCGGAACTGGTCGCAGTGTGACTTTATTTAACACTTTTAGGTCCATTTTAACGACTTCTAGGCCCTTGAACAAACCAGCTAAGCCAAACCCCAATTTTCGGGTTTCATTGCAGTGTTAGCACTTTGAAATAAAGTAGTGCATGGGTCTTTGGTTAAATTTTAGGCACGGTGCCCCAAAAGGGTTCGCCACCTCTGGTATATGATATATTCAATTTTATCCCACATCTTCTCGAAAGATAACTAAGTGTTAATGTAGAAGATTTAATAAGTTGTAAAAATAACTTTTAAAAACTAGCTCTGTCATATTAAAAATCCAGATTCAGGTATCGGTGGAGATGACGGAACAAAGAAGATACTCTCAGACTTGTCCTCATCCTTTTAAAAACATTCAGCAAATACCTGCTGGACGAGCAAACAGGAGTTCTCCCGCCTAGCAAACACCGCGACCTTGTATATAAAAATGTCTTTCTCTACTGACCACTCCCCCTTGACACACTCTGACGCCCCCACCCTGTCATTGGACTTTTTTTTTTCCCCGTGCCGATCATGAAAGCCCCCCCTAAGTCCTCGGAGATTATTCGTCATACGGTGAACATGCCACTGAGCTCATTGGCCCTGAAAGGATGCGAGACGTCGGACCATGAAAGGACAATGGTGCCATCAAGATGTCTAGGCTTCACATGTCGTAAGCCATGCGTGACGAAGATTTAGCGATACGATTAGTCGGTATGGGCAAAACGCTCTTTTATTTTTTGTACGGCGGTGGTTCTCAAATTAAGAAAAGACACATTTTCATATTTCGTGTCAAGTTACACAATCACATGTCACACTAATATGTATTTCTGTGTCTTTAAATGTTTACTGACTGTTATTGAAAGTCACAACTCCCCCCCCCCCGGGCCGTTACAACATGCATAACGTCATTTACCGAATGAGATGTTCCTAAACGTAGATCATATCGAGTTTATCAACTTTTCATTAGTTTATTTTTGGAAACGTGTGTGTAGGGTGGGTGTAGGGTGGGTGTGGTGACCGCAATGGCATTAAGTTTGTTTATTTATTAACTAAACAGTAAACCTTATCATATTTGTAGTCCATTAACTTTTTTTGGAAATAATTAATGATCATCTTTCTTTTTCCCATGGCTCAGCGATAGGATAAAACCATGAACCTTTTCTTGAATACCCTAACCCTAATCCATTTCACCGGAAACCATGGGCTCGAAGAAAATCATAATTCATTTCACGACCAGTCCCGGAACAAGGACATCTCTTCCGTTTCGCCACCTTTCAATCCAGGGGTAATGTCCTGTTAACACCCCCCCCCCACCACCACCATCACCACCACCACACACACAAACCAATAACTGCCAGTTGCCGTCTCCTGGGTCATGTGTGTAAAATTGTCTATGTTGACATTCGATGTGTTGGCATAGATTCTGTTTGTATACACTGGCTTGCAGTTTCCTAAACTAAACCAGCTTACCTGCCTCGACCCCTTCAAACTTTCCTAACCTTTGACCTTTGACAATACACAGAAAAATCAACACGCCGAACAAAAAAAAATCCGTTTGCCCTGGTATGTATGCACTTTGGCGACGCCCATCTCATCTCGTGTTAGGGTCGCTGTCTTGTGTTGGGTCTTCTTTGAATACCTTATTGGATTTTTCTGGTGTTATCTTTTCATTTAGTTTGTTCCACTTTTCAGGAAGCTTATTCTTTATTATTATTAAATATGTGATTAATTCAATTGGAATGCAATTCCGACTAATTATTAGAACATTTTAAAAGTCCCCAAAACATAAACAAAATATCAAAAGCATGTATGTATACAGACATTACACTTCATGTAACAGAGGGAACCAAATAACTTAAAGGCACTAACTACATCTAGACATTACACTTCATGTAACAGGGGGAACCAAATAACTTAAAGGCACTAACTACATCCACACATTACACTCCAAGCCCAAGTAACAAAATGAAATGAATAATTTAACCTGTAAATGCAGACACACATTATACACTCCGAATAACAACTAAACTTAGTGACCAAGTGGGCATTTGATACAACCAATTATTCAACATTGACACGCCACAAAAACCCACAACGAGGCTATGCAGCATGTAACACAGTTATCTCTATTAAATTTAAGACTGGCTGGATTTAATCCTGCTACTATCAAAACATATCATATCGTGTAAATAGTTCTAAGTATTTGTGTATGTGTGTGGAGTGGGGGGGGGGGGGGGGCTTTACCAGGGTTCTCATCAGAGGCGTCACTAGGGTTGGTGTCACCCGGAGCGGTAGCTCATGGAGTCACCCCCACACTTTAATCCATAGAACGCCTCCGATTTTTCCAAGGCTAAAATAACGGGAGCATATAGAATGTTTCCATTCTGGTGTATCCCCCTGATGGCGTAACCCGGGGCGGCCCGTCTCTACCGCACCCCCTATTGACGCCACTGCTCATCATTCACATTAGGTTTCGACGATGAAAAATTAATGTTAAAATAAGTTCTGCAGCATTTGAATTCTTTATCTTTTTTTCTCACTGTCCGGATCTAGCAGCTTCAGATGATCAGAATTAGAAGTTGAATACGAATGTCAATATTATTTTTAAGACAGCCGTACAGACACTTAAATACAACCGTACAGACACTTAAATACAACATGCACTATGATGACTAACACCAATAACTAAAAGAGATACCGCAAAACTGCGATTTTTAAAAATTTAATAACATTTTAAAGTGCATTTGCTTCTAAGAAAAAAATGCAGATATTATTCGGAAACTTTCTTGCCTGGACTTTGTACAGATGACAAGATTTGCAGAAAACCCCAACGCATCCCAAAAATATCAGTCAAAATAGGGCCCCTCTGATCACAGCATGACTGATATCAAAGTGGACTTGACTGATATCAAAGTGGACTTGACTGATATCAAAGTGGACTTGACTGACATCAGGGATGAATCGTGTCTCGCCTAAACCGACTCGCTATCTCTTTAGTGAGAGAAAGAGAGGTGTGGGGGGGGGGGCTCTTGGTAAGGTCTGCTAGTGATTGCGTCTGAATCTCGCGTTACAAATTACATGACATGGCATCCAGGACATATTGAGACAGATTTCAGATCTCATTTAGATAAAACTTAAAGCACTTGGTGTTAACAATACCGATTTATCTCTGTCATTAAGTATAGACGAAAATGTTGTTAAAGTGAAGGGTTTGGAAAAGAAAAAAAAGGGGGGGGGGAGTAAATTGACTTTTGATTTGTTTTACCTGACTTATACATTAACCGTGTCAAAATAAATAGTTGCCTTTAGAGGATATTGCTGTTTAAGCGGTTATATTTTACCATCTTGTTAAAAGAGCAATGGAGTTTTTGCTGGTTTCTCTTGAATGCTCTCCAGTATTTGCAATTTCAAATATGTGTCTATGGGAGTAGGTGGGTAGTTAGGGTATTATCTTATTCATTACAGACGCTCCTTCTTTACAGAAGATTTTTGCGTCCTACGATTATCCTTAGTTTATGCCTAGTCTTGAATGTTCACTACAATTTCAATTGAAAAAAAGTCTGTGCATATTCAAACAAATTATTTCTCATTTAACTGAATATATGTGTATGTGTTCAAACACATTATTTCTCATGTAACTGAATTTGTATGTATGTGTTCAAACTCATTATTTCTTATTTAACTAAATATATATGGGTGTGTTCAAACACATTATTTCTCGTTTAACTGAATTTGTATGTTCAAAGACATTATTTCTCGTTTAACTGAGTATATGTGTGTGTTCAAACACATTATTTCTAATTTAACTGTCTATATGTGTATTCAAACACATTATTTATAATCTCAACGCTGTAACTGCATTAATTAACAAGCACCTGGAAAGTGGACCTGGGTCTCATCAACTTGGGCCTCAGATGTTCGGGAAAACACGTCATTTTCCCGCTCTTCCCGGGGAAAATACCTTGATTCCCTGTGGCTAATGATACCGTAAATACAAACTCACAGTACCTCTGTACTTATAAACTACAATTTTACATATTTTCACCAATTTTTATATTTTACCCATGCCCAGCGCACTTAATAATACGGTCATGTGATCAACTGATGGTGTGTAGACGACCTTTTTGAGATGTTCTGTTACAGGTGATCCACATTAACGTAACATCAGTTCATGTCAGGGTCATACAGAGGCGAAGTGGCGCATCAGTGGAATCCTGAACATGGCGCCCGGTTCAGTTTTTTAAAACTCTGGTTTATGTGAAGGGCCAAACGGATTACCTTTCAATAAAAAAATGGGAGAAATTGAGCACCCCCTCAAATAAGCAACACCCCCACCCAGTGGCGTAGCTAGGGGGGGGGGCGGTGGGGGCGGCCCGCCCCGGGCGGCACGCGTTTTAAGGGCGGCACTTGTGGGCATTTGAAAAGTACTCCCATTTCCGAAAACCCCCTTTTTCTTTTGAAAAGGGAAAGCCCGGGTGAAAGAAAAATATTCGTACTATCGAGTCTTAATTAACGGATTCGTAAAACATTTGTTTGATTACATACTGGTACTTATTACTAACAAATAATCGTTCAGTAATTTTAAATCGCTCAAAAGCAGTATCGATTTGTTTGGAAAATTAAGCGGTATACGTCACAGACACCGCTTAGAAAAGAAAACAACACACTCACACATACACACTCAAAACAAGACACACCACACTGGGTTGAATATACTATTAATATCGCCACGACAGTTATTGCGTGGATTTTCGACATGCGCAGAATGATGCGTGAACAAGTACCTACACGGCATCGTGGTTCAAATTTTGTTGTTAAATTTCATTGAGTAATTGTCTTGCTGTTTCAGTTGTCAGAAAAATATTCTAGGGTAAGTTGGTTTGTTTTAAATTATTTTTTTTATTGCATTTAAGTAGCACACATAATTTGTGTTTTTCATTAATAATATTTTACCTATCCAATTAAAGTAATGTTTAAATAATTTGAATACGTCTATTTTATAGAAAATTATTAAATTAAGGTTTTTGTCAAGACTATGAAAATATTTCATTTTTTAAGGTAACATAGTGGCCGTTTATAAATGACGTCACACGATTTTGTCCGCTTTGTAACCATGCCCCTTCCCCACTCGTCACACTTTGTCATAAAAACTTAGAACCCCTCAGGTATGATGTTACAAACCCCCCCCCCCAAGCCTTATTTTCAAATTGAAAATAAGCAAGTTGTAAATTAATTATTTGTCATTTAAATACGTGTATAGTGTAATTCTAGACTAAAGTAGTGTAACTAAGTATGTCAATACTATTGAAAAAAGCTGTCCGGGTAACCGTCGAAATTTTCAAGTGGGTACGACGGATATCCGTTCCAAACATCGATCATTTTCGCGATCATGTCCACTATTCAAAACGCAATGCACCCTAGCAACCATCCATGCACCTCATTTTACAATGACTTGCCTCCCAACAGCACACTTTTGTTAACTTAAATGTACTTCAAACTTATGTTAATGCATTCGTCATACTCAAAAGAAAAGCGAATATTCAAGCACAATGTCAGCAACAATGACATAACGTCATGTCATGTTATTCAGGCCCAGCAGCTTGATTGATATTTATTGTCTCTAGGTAGTGGTAGTAATCAATGTTCCCTCTAAAGTTCGTTGGTCAGTGTGAAAAACACTCCAAAAAACAAAACAAACTACAACTCGTGTGCAAATTTGCAAATCACCCATCTTTTATGCAATCTTTTACAAAATTTCCTGCGCGCCCCAGCGCAATCACGCAGCTCTAAAGGAAACATTGGTAGAGTTGGAGGGATTCAATGAACCATCAGTTAAAATGGAAAAAATATGATTTGGGAAAATTCAGATGACGTGTTTCTATCTCTAGAGCAAGAAGTACGACGAGAAATGTTTTTATCAATAGATATAATTATAAAAGAAAATAAAACAACGCGGTGATGAGTTACCTGTCCTTGCAAAAAAAAATATTTGTGTATAATACCATCTAGCCTACTTAATGAAGAATTTGAATATCAAATAAATTTCTTTATATCCATTGATAGAGAATTGTTCGAGATTAAAAAAGAAAGGATACAGGTTTTTATGGCAGTACAAGGGCCTGTCTTAGCTATTACGGGACCCTATGCAGCTTAGTATGCGAAATGGATTGCGAGTGCCCCAGTTTGGAGAGGGATAATGTATTAATAAGGAAATTAAGTGAAAATTAAGAGGTTGGGCCTATGAAAGCGCGGGGCCCTCTGCGACCGCATTGGTTGCAGGAGCCTAAGACCAGTCCTGGTTGTACCTACACTACAAGAAGAGACATTATGTTTTTAAAAAACGGGGAGGGGGGGCG
>MUZC01002718.1:790154-802823 GCA_002072015.1 Radix auricularia
CAAAAAAAAAAAAAAAAAAAAAAAAAAAAAACACATCCACGTTTAAAAAGAATTTAAAAAAAAAGTTTTTACAAACACTATATCTACGTCACAGAAAACATTTCAAGAAACATCAAAGTCACGGGAAGAAAAAATAAACTTTTAACATAAATTCAGCCCGACTACTCACTCAAGGGTTTAGAAAACATGACAATACTTGCGAGGGGAAACAATTCATTTCAACTATTTCACACACACATACAAACACACGTTAATTCATCCACAAACTCACACGCACACTCCCAATAAGCAAACACTTCTCTACCCTCAACACCCAGCCACACAGCGAACCATAAAATACACATCCACATGACTCGGTCAAAGACAAAATTTCAAAATGCATCGCACATATCTTTGGTGATTTTACAAACCTATTAACAGCTGTTACTCACAGCCCATGCAATTTCATACGCTTTAAGGGACATAGGTGTGAATATGTGTGTGTGTGTGTGTGTGTGTGTGCGCGCGCGCATGCTTGTGGGTGGGTTAGTGCGTGCGTAAGTAATTGTGTATATGTGCGTGTGCGTGTTATGAATTAAAGGTAAGGTTTCAAGAACTTTTAGCAATCGTTACATTTAATTTTTTTTTTTAAAATATGTATTTAAAGTTTATTTTAAAAAAAAAATGATTTCTATATTCCTAATAATATCCAAGTGTTCATTTAAAGAAACAATTCGTATCAGTCTAATTTTCCCCAACTTATTTCATAGTCTGTAACTTACAGTGTAAAACATAAAATCTGCTCACAAATAATTATAATTTTTATTTTGTACTTAGTCTTATTATTATTATTTGAACCTAGTAAATTTTACCTAATCTAAGTAATTAATCTGAGTATCATTTGATCTCCCAATATATACCTAGCGACATTGACGGATCAAATAATATTCAAACTAGGCTATTATAAATATTACTTATTCTCCCAATCTATAATCTATACCTATTCTATGTTTTATTAAATCCCACAAACGTTTACCTGGTCTAATTATTTTTTGACCCCTCAAAAGTAACCCTTATATAATTATTTTTGGTGCCAAAAGTATACATAAGTTAATAATTATTTTTGGTGCCAAAAGTATACATAAGTTAATAATTACTTTATCAAACAAAAGCATACTTAGTCTAATTATTATTTAATCACCCAAATTATATTTAGTCTATTTATTATTTGACACCCCTAAAGTATACCTAGTCGCGATCACACATAAGTATATACTGCTATACCTAGTCTAGATCACACATAAGTATACACAGCTATACCTAGTCTCGATCACACATAAGTATACACAGCTTAATATTTGTTTAATTTCACAAAAGTATATGGTCATTTTAATTTTTAATTGAAAAAAAAAGGATTCCATTTATCAGTTAAGCGCACTAACGTGTATCAAGTACAATTATTATCCGATAGCACATAAAGTAGTTTTTTCTCTCCATTTTTATCGGATCTCACGAAAAAATACATGGTCACAGGATTTTTCCAATTGTCCTTTAAGTGCTCCCTCCTGTCGTTCTCCATCGAGCCCACACAAAACAACACTTAGTCCAAATCTTATCCCAACTCAAGCTGCACTCACTCTTCTACGTCAAAATTATCTATAGGATAAAAACGCCTATCGAATGGGGGGGGGGGGTGAAGCCCGTTCACAATGATTTGATGGCTTACAGGTCGGTATTAGGGGGGGGTGAACCCCGTTCACTATCAACATTTGATGGCTTACAGGTCGGTATTGCCCTCAACTCTCAGATCCCATCAATACAATCCGTTAACTCAATTTCAACGTCCTATGAATGATGGCTGTAACCGCGTTAAGTTCTTCTTTAGACCGGAGATGAAAAGCACTCCACACTTAAGGACCCCAAAACGACCCGGCAGGGGGCGCCTGGAGACGACACCCGCCCCCCCCCACTTTGAATCCTCTAAATCCACCGTTAACGCCCCCCGGGCTGTGTCATTGACCGCGGGAACCCTACGTACCGCCCTCCCACACCCACCACCCCACCCCACACACGTCTAGTGACCCCGACTGTAAAACACTAAATCTTGATGGGGTCAGGCTAGAGACATCAATCTAAAACGGCAGTGACAATCTTATAGCAATCCACAAGGTCACATCATCGTTGTGTTTTTTTAGCGCATTTTCGAGAAGTCGAATGCGCTATTGCACCCGTTTTGTCCGTCCGTCCGTCTGTCATCACCTTTGATCTCAGCATCCATAAGTCCTAGACCCATGAGGTATATATGTATTTTGTATGTCCTGACCTGCCATTTGTGCATCAACACTCAGTTACTCGATCCGTTAAAAAAACCCGTTAAAACTACCAAAAAATATTTCGAATCGAGAGGTAACACTAGCGCAGGGAACGGCCGCCATTGCCGGAAGTCGAATACATAGTATTTCAAGCATTCAAGAGTGGTGCGAAGGCGTGCAAAAGAATTAGTTTGTTTTTTTGTTTGTTTTTTTTGTTGACGTCATTAGAATGTGTGTAAAAGTTTAGAGAGTTTTACGTCATCATTTGTGGTGACTTGTAGTTAGATTAAAGAGAAAATAATTTTTTTTAAAATGTAAAGAAATGACTTTTAAATAAAAAAAATGTCAGGTATATTCATTACACAAGAAAATTCATAAAAATATGTCTAAAATCTAAACACAATTACTGATAACTACATAATGCTGATATCTAACATAAGTACTGATACATAATACGAAAATGCGCTAACACGCCCTGAGTTCCAAAAGGGACCAGGCTTAACATGATTTTTTTTCAGTTGCTAGATATTGGGCTGCTAAAACTTGTGAAGGAATAATCCTTATTTTTACATGATAAACTATTCCATATAACAAACCGACAATTGCGTTGTAACCTGTTAATCAGATTTAATTATAGATCTAGTATTTTAAAAAAAAATCTTTGTTGGGGTAAATGTAACAAAACAAACTTTCATTAGCATGACCACAAATATAAGTGCACACCTAATTCCGCATACTCCAAGACCAACCATCATCATACGTGACAGTGATTGTTGCGTTATATAATCTGGCCATTTAGAAGAAATTGTGCGAAAAGTGTTCAATATAAAATTATTTACATCGCCGCGCGATAAGCCTAGTGAAATTATGATTGGGGGTAAGGACCCTTAATATCATACTCGGCATTAGTTACATAAAAAAAATGTCCATAGGGAAATCTATATAATAATGCGCCTAAGCACATTTCCGTCCGTCAGTGTGTGTGTGTGAAGCCCCTATACCACGCAACTCTTGCTAACTTTTTTAAAATTGAAAATAGACGTAAAATCATAATGATTTTGGGTTTGAGATTAACAGAGGGTGTGGTTTTGCGCGCCGTAAAAAAAAACAATTAAGTGGCGTCATGAAGCTTTTATTATATTAATTTATTTGATGTTACTTTTTATCTTGATTATAATCCGAGTGTGTGAATATGCATGTGTGCGAGTGTGTTTATGTGTATGTGCGTCTGTGTGTGCGTGTGACTGTGTGTTCGTATTAGTTGTGAAATAACGATTTATTTCATAGATTGCTAAAAGTGAAATTAAATATTGAAAAGACGTTACCACGTAATCTTTTATGTATAGTTAAAATTATGCACTGGATTATGAAAAATTCCGTTAATTTTATGACCACATGTTTCTGCCGATGCGATCTGCATGGGTGCTTGAAGAAAAGATAATTGGAAGTCATTGAATGTGACTTAAAAACTGTTAATTAGAAGAACAATCTCCAATGATTTTTTCAGAGATGGTTTTTACTTTATTTTTGATTTTAGAAGAAATGAGCAATTGCGCATATTAGCTGGATAATTACTCGCATGAATTGCCACAATGGAAAATAAACTGTGAAAAGAACTTATAGTCGCTGTTGAAATTGCATTATTTATAGTTATAATATGTAATTGGGTAAGATTTGTGTATATTTATTTGTAAAGGAAATGGAACCTTTCTAAACATTTTAATTGTATTTTACAATAATAAAATCATACGAAAATGGTTCGAACGAATTTCCCTTAGTCACTGTTAAATAGCTATAGAAATAAATGTGAAGAAATTATTTAATTGTAGACAAAATATCAATTTTACATTTTAATATAAGCTTTTATACATCTATGTATATAATCGGATGGAGGCAAATTTTATACAGGCTTATAACAAGTCAAAATTACAGAGAATAAAAATTTCTTACAGAAAAATTAACACGGAACCGCTTTTGAAGCATTCAACGAGTAATTTATCATAAAAGAACAATTTCAAATATTTGTTAGGAGGAAGAGGTATTTCTCTTAGGTGCTTACTTAATACAAGTGAGTGTTTTGGATCGATTTCATTATAAACTGTCGTAAGGAAATTCGTATTGAAAGTAAACTCTCAGGGATTTTAAATTTAAAAAATGGTACGAGTATAAGCATTTAGATCTATACACTGTTGTAAGTTAAATAGCGGAATTGTAATTTTTATAAAGAGGGGCAACTTTGTGAGCTATTTGAAGGGTGCTTTTCATTTCTTGGGTCATGAGTTTATAATATTTCCGAGTCCTGAGTGGCACTTTTTCTTTGCCACCGATAGTATCCATTTTGCAAAGATTAAGAAAACCAGCAGTGTAAAATTTTAAACCCAAACCTTGCGATTCAACGTGTTTTTTAAAACAAATAGACAATATTAAAAAATCTCCCCAACCCTACGCATCCCAATCCCATAAGTATTAAACAGCTCAATAAAAATAAATCTAATTTGTCCTAAATAAAGGTCATGCATAAACTGTAAAGGAATGGATGTTGTGGATTAATTGGTAGATGAATGAAAAAGCTCACATAAAAAAGACTTATTGCTAGAATAATGCAATATTATTGTACGTGTTATGGTTAAAACTGTAGAGTTTTCTATTGGTGCAAGTTTGTGTGTGTGTGGGTGGGAGGGGCTATGTGCGTATGTGTGTGTGATTTGGTTATTTCTATGTCTGCTAATGTTGCGCCTCTAACATGACAACCAGTATTTTTAAAATTTTATATACAAACAAAAATAATAATAATTTTCTACGGTGTAGATAGAAAGGGGTTGAAACGTTCGGGGTCGAAACGTCCCTTGGCGGAATTGTCCGGGATCGAATCACCCAGGGGTCGAACCGACCGGAGTCGAAACGACCTGGGACTAAACGTCCTGTGGTCAAACTGCCAGGGTCGAACCGCCCGGGGTCAAAGTGTCCAACCACCAAATAGAAAATAATATTTGCATAACTAAAGTAAAGTATCTGGCGCAAAAAAAATCCTATTAATTTGACTAACGGGCATGCTTAACCTAGAAATAGAAATAATGTTTTGAAGAGCTTTTCCAATGAAAAAAGTAATCTTAACACATATATTTTACTCTAAGACCTAACGAATGATGAAATATCCATTAAAAGATTTGGGGACATTTCTCGAACAATGCGGTTGTATGACACACGCTTCGGGTAAAAACTTTTCTTTAAGGTGTAAATATATCAAGTGTAAAGAAATATCACGGGTATTATGACTTATACGTAGGATAAAGCATAAGAAAGTGCGTGTTATGTCGAAAAAAACAACACACTGACAACAATTCATTTTGTGCCAAGCTGTTTTGAATTTATTAGATGAATAGTTTACAACGGGAAAAAAGATTGATATAAAGTGAATTGTTACGATTAGAAAAAATGTGCGGAATATATAATGATTAACATAAAATTTATAAGAAGATCAATTTCTCATCATTTTTTTTAAAAAGCAGCATTGTTCTTATGTTTTTATTCACGTTAAAGGAACATGTGCCTTTAAAACAAGTAAACCATATTTTCTACTCTCCCCAAGCCACAATATTCACAAATATTATCTGGCTAAAAATATCCTATTCGTCTTGAACTAATTTCATGCTTATACTATAAATAAAATGGGTGTTTAGCGAGCTATTTCTAAGAACCAAAGAAATCCTGTAAAAATATATTTTTTTCCTGTTTTGATTCACGTGAAAAGAAAGTGAACTTTGCCCGTTATCTTTTTGTAACTGTTAACGACATTTGTTATTCTGGTAGAGAATATACCATGCGTTATTAAAGGGGTTCGAGCATGGTGAAAGAAAGCCATCAATCGATCTGAATGGAAGGATGTGGTTGAGCAAGCCAGGGCCCTACATGGGCTGTAGAGCCACGGATGATAATGATGTTGCTATATTAAAGCAGAAATACCAAAATTGATGGGTAATATTTAAACTAATAATATGTTTATTTTTCTCGACACACTTATCTTTGTTTTTATTAAGAAGGGTTTGATTTATCACAACCCTAATTTCCAGATCCGTTTATATTAATTTTTAAGGAGAATTTGAGACCCAAAACTAAATAAAGTTACTCTTATTGTGCCTACCCCGTAGCATAGCACGGGTATTTTGCTCGTAATATCATATTGGACAATATCACCGAATTATTTTCGGGAATGTGCGAGGATTAGGTACTTGATTTATTGAAGTTCTATATTATCTTTTTAACCCCCTATATCGTTTCAAAAATGTTTGCGTAATGTACCAATGAGAAATGTTGTTGTCAGATAAAAGTTTGAGAAAACTCGTGCGTTGACTCGACGCCCCTGACCAGAATATTTACTCGGTGGCTTAGCTTTCAGGTCTGCGAGCTTAGCTTTCAGGTCTGTGAGCTTAGCTTTCAGGTCTGCGAGCTTAGCTTTCAGGTCTGCGACTCGGAGTCGATTGTTTTAGGTTACTCTTAATCACACGAGAGGTGCAATGTTCCCATCTAAGCTGCAAGGCTCACCCACGGCGCAGATATTCTGACCAACGCCGCGCAGCAAATTTTGATTAGGATAATACATCTATGATTGTGGTTGAACAATTTTGCGCAAAAAAGGGATGCTGTGCACCTTTGCCTTTTTTATTTTGCACCCGGACCTACGGAATTTAAAGGAACTACTGAGTCGAGAAGGTCAGGAAAAATACAAATAAACTATTTTAAAAAATCTGTACTCCCCAGAGTTTATCCTCTATAGCAGTTATCGCGAACCTATGACACGCGTGCCACAGGCGGCACACAGAACCTCATCAGCCGGCACGCGACTAAAATATGATTTCCTTTATAAAACCACTTTTCTGGCACTTTGCGTTGACACTTTCCTATCTGTAGGTTTGTTTTAATTGAATTTTGGGCACGCGGCCCCAAAAAGGTTCGCCATCGATGCTCGACATCACACTTGACCTGTGTTGGCCAAGAGGGGTACGGGGTAAAATATCAAGATGTTTATAGAGCAACGTTTGGTGGCATTTACAGTGGATCCATTGCCAGATTTCTAATGACTTCCCGTGATGCCCAATGAATGTCGTTGGAACGATCTAACAATGAGACGTTAACGCACGAGACCTTTCAAGAATGGAGTCGTTGGTTCTGTGTTTTATGGTTAGGAATTTGGGTCGTAAAATGTCTACTTTTTTAATCTTTAAATTTTTATTCTTAAATTTGTCTACTTTATTTATTAGATTTGTCGTTTTTCCTATTATTATTATTATTATTATTTATTTATTTTCTGTTTTGACCAGCCCATAAAATATGAATAATTGGGGGGAAAAAAGATTCTACAGTAAATTTTGGTATATTCAGTTAAACGGTTTTTAAACCATTGAGTTCGAGGATCTAAATAAGTGTAACTACTCATGAATTACAATATTGTTCAATAAATTAAAAGTTACTTTAAAAAAAATAATAAAGATAGTGTATTATAAATAAAGTTCGGCGATACTCGTTAATGTTTGAAATATTAGACTGTAGAGTTTACCGAATTGATACGTCGATGCCAGCCGTATTTTTATATACGAACCGATTGTGACATGTTTTTTTTTTCTGTCCTCATCGATAATAGTGGAAGCATAACTATTTATAATAACCCACCTTAACACATGTGTCCCCATGTCCTCTTCGCTAAGCCACTGTTTTAATTTAACAGCCTGGATTTGTATAAACCCAAAATCTGCCGTATCAATAATTTGGTCGATTAAATTAATAGTGTACACTAGTGTACACAGTTCTTTATCAATACGACACGGTTGTGGGAATCAGTCGGAAAACACACTCGGGCATACACGATACATATATAAATTTAATATATATAATATATAGATATATAATGTATACATATACATAAATAAATATATCTGTTGTTCGTCCGTCGAGTCGACGAGAACCACTCTAGTCATCCGAGTGTTGCTGGGACTGGTTTTGCCTATGTGTGCGCAGATGGCTGAACTGAAGAGACCGATCCTGGCACGGAAGGTTCGGGAACAGAAAGGACATAGGACGAGTGGGTTGTCTCCTGGAGGGTTGACAGCGTGGGCCTTTCGGGCTTGCCTCTTCATATCTGCGGCGTTCATCCTGTTTGCCTCGCATGTCCTGGCACCTTCGTGGGTGGATTGGTGCCAGGTGGACCGGTCCATTGCAGCTTCTTCCCACGTGTTTGGGTTTATTGCAAACGCTGTCAGAGAGGCTTTCAATGTATCTTTAAAGCGTTTCTTTTGTCCACCATGGGACCGCTGGCCATGCTGGAGCTAGCCATAGAAGTGTCTCTTTGGTAGTCTCCTATTTGGTATTCGGGCTAGTTGCCCTGCCCAGCGAAGCTATGACTGTATCAGGAGGGTGAAGATGGTGGGGAGGCCTGCTTTGGTTAGTACCAATGTGTCTGGAGTTTCGTCCTGCCATTTTATGCCATGTATAGAAAATGACGGTTAGTGAGTAATATAGTCGATAGACTAAAGGCTATGTGGTAAGGTGGGTTAGTGTATTGGTATTATTTTGGGTAATTTATATCCACAGGAAAATATTGAAATGTTATTTTAGGTGTATAGACCTTAACTTCTTCTTCTTCTTCTTCTTCGTTCTCAATATTGAATACTGAGTTTTGCGTGCCACGAGTTTTGCGCCAATTGGCCCGTGGTCTCCGACTTCAGCCTGCTGCATTTTCTGGATTTGCTTCCATAGCCTTTGGTCAGCCAAGACCATCTGCAAGGCAGCAGTTGATTTTTTGGCAAGTGATGCAGCGTTCACATGCCACGGCTAATGGTTCCACGCATTACCCCGCTGCTTTTTACCCATTTGGAGGTGGGTGGAACTTGGGGTCGCCCTAGGCCCCGGGAACAAGTCCCTGGCTTCCCATGGATTCGAACCCGTGACCTTAACGATATTAAACGAAAACATTCTATATGCACATCTTCATTCTAATCAATATTGAAATGACAGCCTCAAGTTTATACAATTGTATCAACTATAAATGATCTCTCATACGCGCATAATCCTATAGAACTAACATGTAAAGGGTTAACATTAATTGTGTTGTATATTTCATGTGAGGTCTTTATATGACAAACGTACGCTCAAAAATTCTTATCTAGATGTTTGGTATATAACAAGGGCTAGGGTACGGGCACAGCAAATCATTTCTGTCATGTGATCCTTCATTACCAGGAATAGATAGAAAAAAACTGTTGTAGGCGAATGACGTGTTTCCAAATAAAGCTACCGGCTATTTAAACGGCGTGGGAGTATGACTAGACAGACGAATCCCTTATAGTTGACACTAACCAAGCATTGACCCGACTGCTTATTATTCACATCGTAATTTCTATTTCTACAACAAGACTCGACTCAAGTTTTTTAATTTACGGAACGCACCTTAAGCCTTAAGCGATGTATTTAATTTTTTATCCAGTTGTCGATACATTTCACAGAGGCGTCACCAGGGTTGGTGTCACCCAGTGCGGTAGCTCATGGTGTCACCCCATGGAGACCTCCGACTCTGCCAGTGCCAAATAACGGGAAAATACAAACTTTTTACACTTTGGTGTCATTCCTTGTGATGGTGTCACCCAGTGCGGTCCGTACCACTACAACCCCTAGTGAAACCACTGATATCCCCCCTTCCGTTGGAAAGCGTTTTATTTATTTATTTTTAAGGTCTTAGTTTCCTATAATTTTTCATATTTTGTGCAAGTTTCCAATCCAATATATTTCATTTTAATTAACATTTTACAATATACTTCATATTTCACGAGTATGGCCAGTTGCAATCTCGATGTTGATTACTGATTACCTTCCCGCATCAGTTCCACTTAATGCACAAATTATTATGTTGCGGCAATCTTAAACAGTTGAATTTTAATCCACCCAAAGCCCACCGATGAGACCAAAATTGATGAAATCCACTCTTCCAGGATTTAAAGTAATTTCTCATCCAATTAGTCAATGGACAATCGGTTCAACACTATATTATCTTATTGGTTGTTTAAGATTGAATAGCTCTTATCTGCTGCCTTGTGTTTGAATGTGGGCTTCTTTTGAATGAGCAGATGTGTATACACTTGTTTTGTTAAGTTACAGATTATTCGTTTTATTTTTAGTCTGTGCAACTAGTCTTGTAACGTGTGCTGCTTCAGTGCTGCACATGGTAGCCCACATCTATTCAGCAGTTTAGAATTACGGCACAGAAAATTTTGATTAGAATAATACAATGATGTCTTTGTGAAATGTAATTATGTACAAAAAGTAATGTTGTGCAACTTTGCATATGAGTTTGTTCTTTTGCACATGGGACAATGAACCTTGGAGGGATTATTGATTATGGAAATGACATTACTTTTCACTAATGAAAAACTTATAGAAATTTCCTGCCCTTTTGTCCTGAAAATGGTCCTTAGGCTTTAAGTAAAATTAATAAAATAAACGAGGTTTATTCGACGTTTTTAATTCAAAATTAATGGAGAAGTTTCCCAGGTAATAACATAATCAATTATTTTAAATATTTATATCTCAATATTGTTCATTCAATTTAGTATGTACGGTAGAAGAAGAACGAACGTTCATTTGTCTACAAAAAAAAATAAATAATAATAATAAAAAATAAAAATAAATTTAAAAAATCATAACACAAGTTGCGTTTGAATCAAAGCTAGAAAGACTTATGTTGTAATCAGAGAAATAATATTCCAATAATTTGATAAGTTCCAGTAGACACTTGTGTATCGTTGGCGTCATGAACCTGCATAAAGTTCATCTCCTAGCCCAGTGTAAAATACTGTTATCACAAACCTCTAATAAAATACTGGTTGTTTATCACCTACCTTTAACGTAAAAAAAACAAAACTTTTTGTTATAATAATCTTTAAATAAAATTATCATACTGTATTTCTTATCACATACCTCAGTATAAATACTGATTTTTTATCACCTACCTCAGTATAAAATACTAATTGTTTATCACCTACCTCGGTATAAAATACTAATTGTTTATCACCTACCTCAGTATAAAATACTAACTGTTTATCACCTACCTCAGTAAAAATACTAATTGTTTATCACCTACCTCAGTATAAAATACTAATTGTTTATCACCTACCTCAGTATAAAATACTAATAATTGTTTATCACCTACCTCAGTATAAAATTCTGATGGTTCGTGTCCAATCAGATAATTCCCACAGCGGTGTGTTTCTTTACACCCTCCCATCTTTCTTATCTTTCGCTTTGTCCACCGCCACTCACCCCAATTAGCCCACACACCAATCACTCGCTGATTATGTTAAATTTACAGACAACTAGGCGACTCTCTGCATGGTACACTGCGTTCAAACGATGTTAGTTTGTTGTTATGTGTTGGATTTTATGAATGAATCTCTAATCTCCCTGTCCAAAGTACGTGGTGGCCCCTACAAACCGAGACAATTTAAATAGGCGCTCATTTATAAGGTTGTACGGGAAGTGCGGACCATGTTGATGGCATTCCATTTCCTGGAAGGCTAAACCAATTTTTAATAAAAGCCTTACAAAAAAATAGACACATTTAATCAATCTTCACCCTACCCACTCTCTCCCCTCTGTTTATCGGGAATACTGAGCATACAATTGCTCACATATCCCAAGCATTAGTTACAAATTTTAAACAAATATGAGATAAACCAGAGGCTGGGTTTGACTCTAGATCTAAAATTTTTATTTATTTATTATTATTATTATTATTGTAAGCTTCAAGTCCCGTCGAATTCTTCCAACGATACCGTAAGCGACACAATCTTAAAGTATTTGACTTCATGATTTTAGGCAATGGAAGAAACACTACTCTCCACATAGCCTATATTTTTAGAGCTTTATATATAACATATTAATTTAACATATTATTCTGCACTTCTCACCTTATTATTATTTATTTGATGATCTTACTATTCATTCCTACGAGCTATCTCATTGAACTTTTATTTGAGATTTTTAACGCAGGCGATCGTATAAATATTCTCAGAAACGTTCTATGAAATTTGACTTTGACAATACTGAAACTGAAATAAAACAAAACCTTGATTAAAATAGCTTATATTTTATAGAGGTATTATGTGAAGCTTTTATTTGACTAATTAATACCATAAATTGAGTTATCAGAATAACTATTCTATAATTCTTTTAATTATACTTTTAAATATTGCCAGTGCCATCAAAATATCAGTGGTTAAACTCCATCCCATTCCATCTGAAATTTGTCTTCATTTGTTTCAAAATTTACTCCCCTCTCTCATTGAATAATAACATTAGTGATAATTAATTTTTTTATACTAATAATAAAAAT
>MUZC01002718.1:822418-851364 GCA_002072015.1 Radix auricularia
CCCCCCCCCCCCCCACCCAACCATACATTATACATTCTTAAATTCAGAAATAGAAGAAGAAAAAAGCATAGCAGTAAGCATATTCATGTTATATATATTTGATTTCCATTCTTTTTCCCCCAATGATTTCTTTCCATGAATGATTGTTAGTTTTTTTACCTTCAAAACTCCACTGTGTAGTATTACTATTCAATCAAAGACATTTCCATCGGTGGACATTGCATATGTTATGGACATGCAACTCATTGTCTGCGCCATGAAACGTTGCCAGATGTAAGTATGTGATGTAATTAGTCTTATAAAATTGATTTTAAAAAATTGTGTTTTGGATGCTTTCATTTCTAATACTAACGGGCATAGTAGCGATTATGTAGTGATAATAATATTGATAATAACTGACAATACAGTTTCTTTATTATCCGAAATTTAAACTCTTAAACAATTTTGTTATGGTCACCATCAACCGTGACCGATATGACTTTGAAATAGAAAACAATAATTCACTTATTCATTTTAAGTGATGTCTACAGACCAGCGACATTTTATTTCTTTCTTTTTATTATTAAAAAACAATAACAACCACATAAAATCATTGGTTCTTTTCCCCCAGAGGCTGAGGTGTTCGTGTCTTCACAATACTGCGGGAGATAACTGTGAAAAATGTTTGCCCAAGTTCAACAACAAACCCTGGCAAGTGGGAGGTATTCAAAATCTAGGCTGTGAGGGTGAGTGTCTTAAATTTACAAATAAAATGACTACCTAAAATGACTGCATATTTCTTTGACCAAATTAAAAGCCATTATTATTCAAGTTATCCCATTTCTTTGAATGAGCAGTTAAACAAACTCTTCCTAAGAATTTTTTGAGATACCTGGAATCTGGAAGTTTCATTTAAATTTGAAAAGTGAGATCATTTTAATTATAGCTGCAAAGAAATCCGTTATTTTAATTTATATGTTGAAATCTTTGTTTTCGACTTTAACAAAAATAACACTGGAGAATACCACCAGTTTCATGTTCTACCAATATTTTGTTTTAGAATGTAATTGCCATGGCAAGGCCGATACATGCTACTACAATGCCACTGTTGATGCTTTAGGCCTGGGACTGAATGTGAATGGAGAAATTGATGGAGGTGGTGTCTGTCTTAACTGTAGGGTAAAATAATACATTTTTTTTCCTATTAAAAATGATCAGAAATATTTAATTCTGGTGTGTAGTGAAATCTGAACTCATGCTACATGGCTCTTTGTAAACCAAGATTTGTGTACATTGTTACCAGGAATACACAACAGGGGTCAACTGTGAAAGATGTATTGATGGTTACTACAGACCACTAGGGATGACACCACAGATGAAGTTTCCATGTCGACCATGTAACTGTAAGGAGAGCCAAACTACCACTGGTCAATGTGTGCTTGATGACAGCGGGGTAGAGGAGGGCTTGGTAGGTGTTGTATAAGTTTCATTAAAATAAGGAAACATAATTTTTAGAAATATCGTGCATGATTAAACGAATGTTACGTTTTTGTTTCGTTTAAAAAAAAATTGAATTCAGATTTTAATTCTGCTGAATGTAACAGATTTAATAAAATCCAATCAGATGGACCTGGGGGATTTTTTATGTTTTAAAATTTTTTTAATTCAATTGTTAAATTTTATAATCTTCTTCCAAAAGAGTTCACTTTTTTCCACAAATTTTCTTTTAAATAATTCTTTATGTTAGTTGTAACAGTAATATCAGTAATTTTGTTTCTGTTACAGAACCCTGGAGATTGTATTTGCAAGAGAGGTTACACTGGGTCATTATGTAATAGTTGTGAAAAAGGTTTCTATGGTTACCCTAACTGCCGGCCCTGTCTGTGCAACTCTGCTGGTAGTGTAGATCCATCGGCCTGCGATAGAGCATGTGTCTGCAAGGTGTGTATCAGAAATGACATAACTGAAATTCAAAGGCATTTAACTCATCATTAGTTAAATATTTTCCCAGCAGTTGTCTTCAAACTGGCATTTACCTAGTTTAAGTTAATGCTGAAATGTAAACATAAAAGCGCCAGGAAGTCTTTGCAAAAAAAGGAAAAGGTAAAAAAAAAAGTGTTTTATCAATAGCAATTTTCATCAAATAAGTTCAAATAAAAATTCTCACATTTCTTACCTTTTCACAGTCAGTTTTGTTTATAGTATTATTTTTCAATGTTTTGCACAATTTTAACAGGCCCATGTTGATGGCAGCCGATGTGATCGATGTAAAGCAGGGTTCTTTAACTTAGAACAGAGCAACCCTGATGGCTGCACAAAGTGTTTTTGTTTTGGTGTTTCAACAGCTTGTGATAGTGTTTCATGGGGATTGTCTCAAGTGAGAATTTTGAAACTGTCTTGGATTCCTTGTCACATCTTTTATAACAAAGTTTTTAAGACGTGACATAGAATATAAAAATTGAAGTCTTTTATTTAATTGATTTATTTTATTTGAAAATTTTATTTCAAATGTAGCTATTTAATGTTATAAAAAGCTGTAAAATTGAAATATTATATTCTCTATTATTAAACTTATACTTATACTCTAAAATTATAATTCAAAATGAGCATAATTTAAGAGAAAGGATTAATAAAACTTGCCATATTTAAATAATATCAGCTTGTTGTTAATTAGGAAATACAGTACTCCTTTCAATTACTTTTAGTAATTCACTGCATCTACACTAATTATTATATTTTAACAGGTGAATGCCCTCAGTGGATGGAAATTGGACACACTGGAGCCAGGGGGGATTACTCTAATACCCATCCCTAACAATGTGTGGCTCGAGGCCCAGACCTATGTTTCTGACAACTTTGATCCTAGGGCTACTTCTAGGAAAGACATCGTATATTACTGGGTGGCACCACCATCTTATCTGGGGAATAGGGTAAGTTGAAAATATTTAGGGTTTAAAGTTTAAAACAAAAAAATAGATGTATAGTTATGTCTTAAATATAAATTCACCCAATACTTTAGGTGGCATTTATAAATTACATTTGATTCATTTGAATGTCAATGTTTTAAAAGCAAAGTATTTCACTCTGAACTTTGTTGCAAATTTACCAGCCATATTTTTAAATATCTAAAAATCAACTTTTTCTTGCCACCTAAGTTATTTGCTTACTGTTAGTATTTTTAAAGTTTATTTGTTTTACCCCATTCCTTAAAAAAAAATTGTATATGTTGTCCATAAACTAATCTGTTGAGAATCAGAAGTCTACTTCTATTCAGTATCACTGATATACAAATTCATTTAACGACTATTAAATAGACAAATCAAGAGCAAGAAAGCTAGCAATATCACTCTGATCTAAATATCTCTCTCTTGAAAAACTTTAACAGAAAAAGGATTTTGAAAATTTAAAACGATCCTTAAACCTTATCTCAGACAGCTATAAAAATATTTGTGTAAAAATTTGCCTAAGGTTTCCAAATCTAAAAAAATGATTACTTTATTTCTCTGACTGTAATTTTTACACTAGGGAAATATTTTTGAAATCTTGTGTTTAAATTATTTAAATTAATAAATTTTGACTAGGTTAATATATGTTCTAATTATATCCAGAAAATGAAATAGGGCATTATTATCACTTACTCTTTAATTTATATAGATCAATAAAATATTTATATTTATTTTCTTTTTATGACCATTAAAATATTGAAAAGATTGAAAAATCAATGGGTTGAATTTTAGAATAATTCTCACTTGAAATTTGATTAATAACCCCCCCCCCCCTTCCTAAAAAAAAAAAGTCAAAGAAACGTGTTCATTATAAATTATTAATTTATCACAATGTTTTTTAATTACACTAAAAACATCTGGATCATTTTATTTCATTATTTAATTTCTGATTATTTCTTTAACAGTTGAGTTCTTATGGAGGATATCTTCAATGCACCTTCAAGTATAGTTTGGATGAGGACATTGCAAGGAGAAACTATCTTAATGAACCCTGCTTTGTTTTGGAGGTATAGTTTAAAATTGGTTCCTACCAAGATCAAATGAAACACCTCACATTATGAACAATAAGATTTAAACTTGTGTCTACACGGAATTTAAGGATTTAGAGAATTTCATATTAGATCAGAATGTTGAAATGCTAAGCTTATATATGCTTTAATTTATTTTATCCAGGGACATTAAGTCTCATTCATTTGTAGAAAACTTGAAATGAAATGTTTAAAATTTTTAAAAAAATCAAAATTAAAATGGTAATTTAGAAAAATATGTAGGAAAAGAACAAATAAATCTTATAAGATTTGTCATTCATTAACATGTGTAATTATCTTAAATAAAAATAATTTTGGGGATAATCAATTCCAGGTATAAGTTTTGTTGAAAACAACATTAAAAAGTATTCTAATTTTTTAAATGACACATTTATCTTCAGGGCTTCAACATGTCTATCTCATCTGAAAAAGAGCGCTTGAGAGAAAATGTAGAAAATATAAAGAAAATTCGCCTTCATGAGAGCAGCTGGTTCCATTTAGACAGTAAGCGACCAGTTACAAGGCAGGAAATGATGCTAGTGCTATACAACCTCAATCGTTTGATGATAAGAGCCACCTATCATACAGCACAGGACACTGTTTTGTAAGTGTCTCAAATAGTTATTTAACCAGCTTGAATATTTATGTATTTAAGATCACGCTTTTAAAAAAAAAGTTAAGTAAAATGTTGAAATATATTTTTTAAAAGATCAGTCATTAAGTTAAAACATCTATTCATTGCTTATCATTTGTTTCAAATGAACTTGAATTTAAATCTCAGCATTAAAGGTGTTCTACTAGACATAGCAAGTCCAATGGTTATGGATAATAGTTCTCTTAAGTCTGTTGAACAATGTCGCTGCCCTGAAGGATACGCTGGTTTATCCTGTGAGGTTGGTTCTATATAACGTTTTCGTCAGTTCTGAGAAGTAATTCTCAAACTCATTCAAACTTCAAATCCTTGTCTAGTTATAAAAGCACTAGAATAAACAATTTTGGTTGATGCTTTTAAATTTTCTAGAATTTTAAGTATTAAAACATTTAAAATTATAAAAACAAAATTAAATACTATCTGTTTCAAAAAATGTTTTTATCTATTTGGGATTTTTTTTTTCTCTCACGAATGATTTTTAATGGCAATAATAATCTGTATTTTTAAAGCCCTTATATTAGCTTCACCATCTTGTCTTGTTAGCAAAAATAAAAAATGACCCACTTCCCGGGATCCTATCAAGCTGAAATTTGCACATTGACTTTTGTCACCTAACAATGCATTCTATCAAAATTTCATATCAATCAAATGTACGGTAATCAAATAATTAATATTTTTAGATTATCTCAATATATCTCTATTTAGCAAGTAAATGTTTAAGCTAATCTGTTGCGCGGTTCGTGTTATATCAGTTATACTTCACACTATATTGAACATACTTTTAAAATTTTTTCCTGATCAGTATATGTTTAAGCTAATCTGTAACGTGGTGTGTATTATATTGAACATAATCAATACTTTTATGCATATATAAGGGATTTATAGTCAAAAACTTTGATTTTACAGGTTGTTTAATTATTTACATCATCATCAAATGAAAAGATAATAAGTTGAAAAATGATGTATTACTAAAACTATTAAAATTTTTTGTTAAAAGTTTCCAAATAATCATATCCCAATTATATTCTGTATCTTCTTTTAAATTTCAGAGCTGCTCTCCTGGCTGGAGAAGAATAAATAACAAGTTGTTTGAAGGAATTTGTAGAAAATGTGAATGTTATAATCATGCATCTGAGTGTGATTCTGTCACTGGAAAATGTATTGTAAGTTTATGAAATTTTAGCCTGAAAGCAGGTTTCTGAATGCTTAATCCTTATTTTAACATACGTAAAACTCATTAAAAGTTATAAAATATCATTAGTTTTCATTATGCCTAAAAGGTTAGTGAGATGATTACAAAACATTTTTTTTGTTTTTTTTAAAGAACTGCCGGCACAGTACTATGGGAGATAGGTGTGACAGATGTCTACCTGGTTTCTATGGAGACCCTAGACATGGATCGTCTGATGATTGTAAACCTTGTGCATGTCCACTTACCAGTGGGAACAACTTCTTTGCTGAAAAATGTGAGACACGCCCCACAGCCCAAGATAGATCTGCCTATGAATGCGTGAACTGTAGACCAGGATATACGGGATCAAGATGTGAAATGTAAGAAAAATAAAGTTGAAAAATATAAAAATATTTAAATAGTATAAATAATAATAAAATAAATAATAATATAGTTATGGGCTGCGATTAGAAATTAATTTGATTGATTAAAATTTGATTGAAATATAAGAAAATACATCTAATGTATGGAGTTACCGCAACTTAACTAATTTTGAAAAATAATAAATATGACTGAGCGGGATCTAAATATGCGTTTTAAAAATATAATTAATGTAAAGCAATTAATAAATTAAATTTGTTCCCGATTGATTGAAAAACATTTTTTTAATCATTACCAGCCCTAATATAATTATAATAATTTAATTATATAAATTTAATGAATAAATTGAAAAATTTATGGACACAGAAAAAACTCTTGTATTGCATTTACATGCTTGCTTTAAAAAATTTGTATTCATACCTTTTGGCATTTTCTTTTAAAGAGTTATATAAAAGTACAAAGTTTTAGAAGTTAAATTTTTAAAAATTTGTTATATATTTTTGTTGTTGTATTTATTTTGTTGTTTATTTCACATTTGTTTTGTCTCATTTGTTTCTTATAACTCATTATTTTAAAAAAAAAATACTGTTGGTTAATCAAAGGTGTGCACCTGGATACTTTGGAAACCCAACAGTCCCTGGAGGATCATGTCGGCGTTGTAATTGTGGTGGTGATCCCAAACAGCCAGTTTTTTGTAACAATGCTACTGGGGCCTGCACCTCCTGCAGCAGCAACACTGAAGGAGAGTACTGTGAAAGATGCAAAGCTGGTTTTTATGGTTCAGCTATCAATGGTGACTGTAGACGTAAGTTAATATTTTTTAGTTACACTTTACCAAGTTTTTTAATAAGAATTGCTGTAATATATTTGCTCAATAGAAATATAGCCATTTAGTTTTTCCCAGTATCACTGAATTGCTTATCATTCAAAAGAAAAAATATTTATAAAGCTTAATAAAATGTAATCTTTTAAAGCCATATAAATCTTATTTAATTGATACCCTACTTTCCGGCATATAGCACCATTTTTTTAATAAGATGACCCCCGTACTTTTCAAGTTAAAATATAGCTTTTTCACTGTATAAGACAGTGGTTCTTAACCAGTGCTCCGCGGAGCAGTGGCTCTCCGCGAGGTAGTTGCAAGTGCTCCGTGAAATTATGAAACTCAAAATCTAAAGCTCAGGTTTCACACTAAATCTTTTTATTTTTCTGAATAAAATTTTGCTCAATGTTATTTTTTTACTTATTAAATTTATGTTTATTAAAAATTAATAAAATTAATATCACCTTTCAGTTTCAGAGAATGAAATGTCATTTGCTTTGTGTAAAGAAGTTTGATTTGGACACTGTTATTAATTAATTTTTTTTTTTTTGGTGTTTATGTTTTGGGGGGATGGGAATAAAAAAATACAGATTAATTAATTAGCCATCATTACCTTTCAGCATGTGACTGTTTTGATTTGGGCTCTAACAACTATCAATGTCATCCACGGAATGGTCAGTGCTCCTGTAGAGAAAGATACACTGGACGCAGGTGTGACAGATGCCAAGTATGGGCTTTAATTAATAAATCAAATCAAATAACTTCTAAATTGCTGGTTGTCATAGCATTATCTAATAAAAATTTTAAGAATATAATTCCAATTATTTCAGTTTTAAAAAATCATTTAATATTAAATTTAGTTTGTATCTGTTATTCCTATTTTAAAAAGTTTAAACCTTGAACAATCACACTGTACAAAATTTTTAAAGTGAACAGTTTCTTCATCATAATTCTATTTTTAAAAAAACAATACAAAAAATATATTCCAAATATTGATCTTACTCAATGTTTGGTTATTTTTCCTGTCTTCCCAGCCTGGCTATGGCAATGTGGAAAAAGGCTGTGAGAGATGTAAATGTCATAGACAAGGATCAGAGAGCATGGAATGTGACCCAGTTACTGGTCAGTGCACCTGCAGGTCAGGAATAGGAGGTCTTTACTGTGATGAATGTGATAAAGGTTATTATGAATTTTCAAGGACTGGATGCAAACGTAAGTGACCTTATACCTAGAAATAAAAAGTTATTAAATTTCTGAAATTTTTGCTTTTAAATTTTCTAACAATTGCAATATGTTAAATGTATGCAAATAACAAATTTTGAGTTAGGAAAAATCTTTTCTATGTAATTCAAAGTAAAATTATAAATGATTATAATGAAATGTAAATATTTCACAATCCCAATTTTTTGGGACAGAGGAGTAGTTAATGATCACAACACTGAGCAATTTAGTACCATCCTTTAAAGTTCATATCTTTTCAATATCCAATCCCAAGAGGACAGTTATTCAATTGTTTACTTGAAGCTCAAGTAATCTTTAAATACAGGAAGTCAGATTTCTAATTTAAAGGAAGACAGATATTATCTTTTTTCAGTAGAAAATAAATTTACTACACATTATTTGCAAATGGTTTGTTGTATTATTTTTTATAGTTAAATGATCTATATTTCATTTTATTTATTTTAGTCTATTTGTTTGTTTAGGGTGGCTTCTTGCCAAAACATTAGTTTTTCTGTGACATCTTTTCAGGATTTATTTCTTTTAAAGCCTGATTGCAATCTCAGGCATATATTTTTATCTTGAGTATGGAATAATATTTAGTTGAACATACATTCGAATATAAATAAATTATAGATAACTGTTAAAACATTTATTCAAAATCTCTATCTTAGGAATCTCTGATTCCATTTAAAATTTTCTCATCCTGCAGGCTGTAATTGCTTTGGTGCAGGTACAAACAATACAATTGATTGTGAGCCAATCACTGGTAGATGTATATGTAAACCAGGCGTTACTGGAAATAAATGCGACAAATGTGAAGTAAGTCTGCAATTACTCTTATATTTATTTCTGTTATATGGGTATAAAGTAAATATGTTATTGTTTAGTTGCTTACTTGAGTAATAATTACAAGTTTTCCATTTATAATTAGAATGGGTTTAGAGATAATTTTTGGTTTTTTTAAGTAGCTAAGAGTGATTTTTTATTTTAAAAAAAATGTTGTTAACTATTAAACTGTAAAAAAGCAATTTCAAATAATTTAATAGTGACATTTTATGAATTCTTAACATAAATAATTTTTACTAACAAATTTTTAGCCAGAGGCCAGGTGCAAGCTGGTTTTGCTGTATTAATTACTTTAAGGAGTAGCTTTTTAAAAATATTTTAGTAATGACTAATTTTGATACATACTAGACCTTTCAGTTTATTTAAAAATGTTTTTTTCATTATGCCTTCTAGTTAAAACACTATGGTATAGAATCTGGACGTGGATGCTCTCCCTGCAGCTGTAGCAATATTGGCTCTACTAACGCAGAGTGTGATGTTGTGTCAGGCCAGTGTTCTTGTAAGCCAGGTGTTGGTGGAATCAAGTGTGACCAATGCCTGACTGGATATTATGGATATTCCCGCCAGGGTTGTGAGCGTAAGTTAAAGTAATTATTTGAACTGTGTTTATTTTTTAAATCTCTTGTTTTTAATGTCTTTGTGTGACAATGGAGATAATTATTAACACTTAATTACACTAAGTGCTAAGTTGCACAGCATCCATTTTTGTTCAATATTTTACCAAATTTTCTGCGAGGTAATCCAAAACTGATGTGCGGCATTGGTCAGATATCTGCACAGCCACGCAACAGGGCAGCTTAGAGGAAACATTGCTTCCCTATTTAAATTGGGATTCAAAGAATGTGATGTTTATGCACCAATAGCTTTCATTTCACATTTGTTTTACAACTTCCAGAATAAATATGAAATAATTAAAGTTACATAGACCATTAAAATAGACTCATTTAGAGTTATATAAGATATTCTACAAGTTATATTTACTTTGCCATTTTCAAATGATTATATTTTCATTCTTAGGGTGTGAACCTTGTGATAAGCCAGGTCACATCTGTGATCAAACTACAGGACAGTGTGTCTGTCCACCTAACATGGAAGGACCCAATTGTGAAAAGTGTATCACAAACGGGTGGGGCTTTGATCCATTAGGAGGATGTAAGGTAGGTCAGTGAAACAAGTGGGTGCTCAAAGAATATTATCAAATATTTAAAGAATAGTGGTGTGGTATTTTGTATACAATGCAACTGTTTCTTTTAAAATTAATGTTAAAATTAGCAATTTAGTTGGTTTTTATTTTTTCTGTAGTTTCTTGTAGTTTATTTTTGTTTTATGTAGACAGTACATGAAAATAGTGTTTTAATTTTAAGCTTAACATTTTGCTTTTTATTTGAGAAAACGGCTATAGAGCTAGCTAATAAACAAAATACATCACTCAAGACAGATACAAAAAATATTGAAAACGTCATTGCCACATACTGGGTAATAAAATCCTGACAGAAAGTTGTTTGACATAGCTATTTATCACTTTAAATCATTCATTTTCCTTTAAATCAAATCAACTGTGATGGAAGATAAGAAAATATATAAATGAGTAAGAAAATTCAAGCTCAGTACGATTGACAAAAAATAGACTACTAATTTCTCAAAAACATCAAAATAATGTTAAATCTAAGTAGAAAATAAGCTGTATCAACCTAGAGACTTCTACTGATGTGATGTAGATATGTGATTCAACACATTTAACTTGGATAAGAACAACAAATCAAGGAGTGATGGTAGTCAATAGATTCACAAAGGACATGAATGACTGACAAAAGTGTCATGAATAATGAGAAAGAAAATTCTTATTAAAAGGACTTTATTTCAACTGTTATGTTTAATAGAAACCACAGGAAATAAAGAAAAAAGGGAAGAAAAACAATGCTAATGGAGGATTCAGAAAGAATGGTAGAAATAAAAAAAATAAAAAAGGAAAAAAAAATGTTAAATCAAAAATTTGCAAGGTGAGGGAGAAGAAAAACTAAAATTCAATATTGTTTTAGTCAAACTCTGCATGGACATTGTTCATAATTCTAACTACCTGAATTTTGTTTGATTTCTAATTTGATTTTTCTCGTTTGTTATTGTAAAATTTAAGTCATGATACAGATAGAAGAAACCTATGACTTTCTTTAGAAAGTTTATAAAGTTTTGATTGATGTATGAAAGCACAGTTAATTTATTGGAAAAACATGATTTTTATACAGGACATCATAAATTGATTGTAAAAAAAAAATGTTTCAGTGTTGTTGATAAACTGTTGATTAAAGTGTAAAACCTGTAGCATTTTACAAAATAAACCCATCCAATTAATTTTTCTATTAAGTGCAATTAATAATTTTGTATTTTAATTATTTAACTTATTGGATATTGTATATGAGCATTGCTTAGATTCCCTTTGATTTTCTTTTACATTTATAAACTTTGGCAATGGTTTTAATTAAGGAATTTTAAAATAATGACCGTGTGTAAATCTAGAAGTTAAATCTTTTTCAATTAAAATGCTACATGTTTATGAAGAATAATAATCCAATATTTTGAAATCCATGATACTTGTGCATTTATTTAATGCTAGTAATGTTATTTTCTATAAGGGCAGGTTCTTTGCATGTCAATGTAATTACTATACATCCTTTACTTGTTTTAACAATAATTGCTCTAATTAAATTTAATTTCATTTTACTAAATTTTAGGAAGGCTTGTCAGATTTAAAATTTACTTTAAGATTTTGTCATTTTAATGGGAAGCATAGTGTGATTAGCATAAAATATTGGAAATTTTGTTTAGTTCCTAAATTTTCAAAGATTAGAAATGAACACCAAAAAATATTGTCAAAAACATGTTATTACTCTACAGTAATTGTAGTAAGGATATATGTATATATTTTATAATTAAATGTTGAGCCATTAAAAATTTGAAGAGGTTGGAGAAAAGTTATTTTTAAATAGCCTAAAAGTTTGAATCTGTTTGACTGACAAGCCTGCACTATTTTCTATAACATGTAGCACAGTGGAAGGGAGTCTTTAAGTATTGTCATTTTCAGCTTTGTAACTGCAGTTTGGCGGGCTCTCAATCACAGCAATGTGACCCCAAGACGGGTCAGTGTCATTGCATGCATGGTTACCAAGGTTTAATGTGTGACTACTGTGGCTTAGGGTTCTATGATACTTTGACGAACTGCATGAAATGTGACTGTCACCAGCCTGGTGTCTTAGAAGACACCTGTACTGAATCTCTTTGCGAATGTGATAGTCTTGGAAGTTGCTTCTGTAAGGTAAAATGAACACACGCAAAAAGTGAAGTTTCTGATAGCAAGATAACATGATTACAAAATTTTAAGAAATGTATACACCTATATTCTATAAAGATTTTTTTAAAAATTAAGACCTGGCCAATCATAAAAAGCTCGGGATAATAAATGATAATATGAAGATTTTCATTCGCTTTTGAAATATTTTTAAAATTTGTTTTAAGATTAAGAAATAAGAGGACACATTTTTTAACTCTATTTGGTGATACAAAAAGTTTAAGGTCTAATGTAGGAAACAATTTAGGGTTGCGGTTGTTTTTTAGTAAAAAAATGTCAGAGGTTTGGGTCAGTAGGTTATTATGTAACTGACAAGGTCAGAATATTTATGGGTATAATAGAGCTAAGAGATGTTAGAAAAGAATTAGAATAGAAGATTAAGACAACCGACGTTAACCACAGCTCTTCAAATCATTAGGAGACATTTAATCATGAGGCAGACCACACTTAAAATGCCTTGATAATACTTCCTTCCAAACCATATAGAGAAATTGTAGAATGAGTTCATTTAACAACTGTAGTTTATGAAGCTCTTAACATTTTAATAAATGTTGGGATTGTGAATAACAAATTTAAATAACATACTAACTTTATTTTGAATCTGTACTAATTCTAATAAAAAAATAATTTTCAAAACATATTCTCTTATCAGGTCGTTAACGTTTAACTTACTGTTAGTTCCTTAATTATATACAATTAATTTTGGAATTATTTTTTTCCTTCCTGTTAAGGATTTAAGAAATGAATAATTTATTGTTAAAGGATTGGACCAAATTTATTTGTATTAATAAAATAAGCTTTCAATTTACAATGTTTTAACATTAAATAGGCTTCTAAACATATTCTTTTTAGATACGCAAATTTTATGATATATTTCACACTGATTACTATTGCTAGTGCATGTTAACTCATCAGAACCATATATAATATACTTAGAAATATATTGTATTTTTTAAAATAAATAGATATGACAAGGACACTTTCATGGTCTTAATATTTTTATATATTCACTAATAAACCACAGGTATATTGGCCTATAATCATTCAAATTTTATTTTGTAAAAATATTTATTTTAAAGATCCTTTGATGTTATTATTCTAGTCTATGAAAGTCTGAATGATTTGTAATCATGATGTCACATTGTAATGAATTTAAGCAATGATAGACAAAAAAGTTATTTGTCTTAAATATATTTGAATCCAGAAAAATGTTGAAGGAAGAAATTGTGACAAATGTCGACCTGGAACCTTCAGTCTTGAAAAAGATAACCCAGATGGGTGTACAGAGTGTTATTGTTTTCATCGAAGCCAAACTTGTGACCAGGCACCTTATGTATATTATGAGGTAAGCAATATTCTTGAAGTTTAAATTATTTTGAGTTTTATATATTGTTCTAACACATTTATATCTTATAAAAGCAATTGTGTTCCATTGTTTTACTACATTGTAACTTTTGTTACAAATGCCTCAGGTCACAAACAATTTAGGTTATGAACAACTATGTTGTTTATCATTTTTTCTTTTGGTTCTGGATAATGAACTTTGCCTTGCAAGAGTGAGAGAGTGATCAAAGTTTAACATTAAAATAAAAATGATCACAGACAGTGCATATGAAATCCACTCAGTGATAACATAGCTTAGCGCTAACTGAATAGATTAGTTTTACACCAGTGTGCAGCCTCAGTTTCAATGACCAAGTTACTAGTATTAGATTTCTTGACAGATAAATGCATAATAGAGGCAAAGGAAGAAGTATTAATGAAACATGAAAATGGTGTTCATGTTTGTGTGACATTGCTAATGATTTAAATATTGCTAATTAACCAATTTCCACAATCTTAAAAAAAAAAAGTTATTCAAATCAGTTGATGTTGTTCTTTATTTAATATATGAAATAAACATATATGCTTTGCATTTTTAAGATAAATCACTGAATGTTAATAAAAAGGATGATTTTTTTCACCTTGAAACGTATAGTCTCTGTATAATTGATTTCAATATTTTGTCTGGTTATTACTTATAATTTTAAAAAATACAGATTTGAAACTATGCTTATTTAGAGCCTCTAAGTCCCAAATCATATATTTTTATCAGCGATAGTTGTTTTCAAAATTTTATTTCACTATAATTTTTTTAGGTGGAGTTTGAACCTTTTACTGCTAGTTTTTATAATCAGAGAACTGATGGAGGAGAACCTGTTCTCATGAAATATGGCTACCAGATTATAAACTCGGAACATGTGTATATTCCTACTGACAAGAGTGACCAGCCTTTGTACTGGGAGTTGAAAAACTTTACCAGTGATATGGTAGCTACAAATTTCCTAATTATTAATATTAATAAACAAATAAAGATTTTAATCCAAAATTCATTTTTTCCCCCAGGCAACACACTTTTTAAACAAATGTTGAATACTTTCCTCTCCTAAACCATACTCTTATGATATAAAAAAATAAATTATAGTTTACTATCAATCAAAATGAAATGCTAATTCCTGAAAAAATTAGATGATTTGTATTTTGTCTGACTCTTTTTTTAAATAGATTCTCTCATACAATGGCAAAATCAAGTTCATGCATTACTTTGAAAGTCCTGATATTGATATTACTACAGCAGTGTTTGCTCCATTGGCAGTTCTTATAGGAAATGGCATTCAGTTACATGCAAAAACATCTATTCTTGAACCACGCAACCCAATGCAAGTTGAAATTAAGTTAAATGAGGTGAATATAAATATTGTTTTATGTAACATTTACAAAGACGGATGGTTCAAAGTTTAAAAACTAATACAAAATGCATTCAATATTTTTAATTTGAATTGTCTATTTATGAGGTTTTTAAAAAATCATTATTTTAGCATGAATGGACCTTAGCTGACCAAAACCGTCCTCCAACTCGTAGGATAATGATGGTTGTATTACAAAATGTCCAGGCCATTTTAATAAGAGCAGCTCAAGATGGAACAGCCTCCAATGCAGAGTGAGTTAAAAATAATTTTTACTTATTATTTTGCCTACTTTGGCTTTGCTTCCATCTCTACCAATTAAGTGCAATTCAATGTGATTTTGAAAGTTCTTGAAAAAACTGTATTAACTTTCAATAATCTGTAATTATAGGTGAGCATTTTAAATATAAATATTATATAAAGAAATATTTATGCTAATTTAAAAATATTAATGGTAATAGTTATAATCATAATATTTAATTTAAAAACATAATATTTAATCATATGGGGGATGTAAAATATTACATTAGTGAGTTTAAGAGCATGATTTTCTTCTGTTTATTATTTATATACATTTTTCATTCAAAGGCTGGATTCAATATTTATAGACAGAGCAGGTCCTAAAGGTTTATTCAATGATTCAGATCAGAATATTGCAAGTGGAGTTGAGCTCTGTGTGTGTCCAGATAGATACAGTGGAGAGTCATGTCAGGTCAGATTTTTAAAAACATTTTAATATTCACTTAGACTTATAATTGTAACAATTTTAATTATCAGTTGCATAAAAGAAATATTAAATATTGTTAAAGAATATCTTGAACACTTTTACTGTATATACTTGATCAAAAGCCCATTCGTTCATAAGCCACCCCCTTCTTTTGGAAGAGAATAGTATAAAAAGTGTGTAACCCACTTGTAAGCCAACCCCAAAAACTAATAGGACAGCATAAACAAAATGGTACACATTATTTTAAACTGCAAGCAAAATTGGTCATTATGATAGTTCACTTTGTATAATACTTTTCTTTGTGTTTCCTACTACTTTATACTACCTGTCTTAATCTTTGAGCTCTTTTTTAGCTAAGAGTTACCAGTATTTTCATTTCTTTTGTAAACAGTGGCCAAAGCGCATACATTAAAATTATTGGTTGAAAACAAAATTGTGAAACAAATTTTTTAAAACACTCACAAAATTAAATAAAATGAATAAATAAGGTAAGTTCAGATGTTAAATAAGATGTTACAGCTTCTGGTAGAGCAATCGATTCATGTAGAATGTAGAAAAAAATCTGGATGATCTACAATAACAACACCGATATTCAATGTACATGCAGAAATCACCTATGACCCGCTTGTAAGCCAACCCCCTATCCTTTTCCCCTACATTTTGTCAAAAAAATTTAGGCTTTAGAAGGAGTATATATGGCAACATTTAAAAATCAACAATTTTTAAATAATCAGTTCAATGGCACTTTTTGCTCCTTCTAAAATTCGAATTTTTATAATTTAAAAGAATAGTGTACATAACAAGTTATTAATATCAATTTAAAATTTTAAAAAGGCAACAAAATATTGTTTGTTCTATATCTTTCATTTTTAGAATCCTGGACCAGGATATTACAGAGAAATTCCCAACATCACAGGCACTAATCTGGACTCTGTTGAATCTATGATAGGAAATGTAAAACCTTGTTATTGTAACAATCACAGTAAATCATGTGATCCAGAAAAAGGATTGTGTCAGGTAGGAGACTTAACTATCTAACTGGCAAAATATTAAATGAAGTTAATAAACATGTCACATTTTCTTTAGTTTACTTATGATGTAAGTGTGCCCCAATTTCATAATAAATAATCATGAATATTATATTAAGACTTGGTTAGTTACTTTTAAATTTTTTTTATTGAACCTAACATTTTGCAAAATAAAAACTTTAGATATATCCTACACAAATCTAATGACAGGATTGCCAGGACAACACTGTTGGAAACTATTGTGAGAAGTGTGCAGATGGTTATTTTGGTGTTGCGACAAAAGGAAGTCCTAATGATTGTCAGCCATGTGCTTGTCCACTTGCATCTGCTTCTAACAAGTACTTTTTATTGTTTACATAATGTTTAGAATACTTTGAGTTGCTTTCATCTAAAAATAGACATTGTTCATTCAAGACACCTTTTAGTAAAATCTTCTCTTGAAATGCATAATTTATTTGACATGTGATTATACGCAAAAATCAGTGTACTTAGATACACTTACTTGCTATGAAAATAAGATAGAAAAAAAGAAATATTGAAGATATTCACAATGCTACTGAAATCCTAAAAGCTATTTCAGCTATCTCAAATGTTAACTTTCTTGTAATTGTACAGGATGTAAAAATTCAAATTAGATAAAAACCTGAGAATATATTTTTAACAATGACTAAATCCAACTTTTTATCTTTTAATTATATTTTGAATTTCCGAATTTCCTTAAAAATTTTGGATGCAACATTACGTTTTTTAAAAAATATCATACCATATGAAATGCTTTAATAAATTTTAAAAAATAAAAGTAATATGTTTTAACAATATTTTTTATTTTCTAAAAGTTTCAGCCCAACTTGTGTCAGTGACAGACGTGGCATTGTGTGCACAGCCTGTCAAGAGGGTTACACTGGCCGCCAATGTGACAGGTACAGAAACTTTATACATTATGAATGAAAAATGATGAATATAATTATAGTTTATAAAATTGGGAATAAGATTTAATTTTCTTGAAATTATGTGTATTTTAACCTATTTTTAGTTATTCTCCTTGCTCTACCTTGACATGTCATATTTTAAATTGTGCTAACCTACTAATTTGGATCCAATTTTATTTTTACAGCTGCTCTTCTGGTTATTATGGCAACCCTAAAACACTTGGTGAAAGATGTAAACCATGCCATTGCAATCCTGAAGGGACACTAAATCAATTGTGTAACCCTGTGAGTGGTCAGTGCTCATGCATTACAGGTATCAGTGGGAGAACCTGTGATGAATGTAGTGATCCAACATTTGGAGTTCAAAATGGGCAATGCGTTTGTAAGTTTTTTATTTTAAAAATTCTGTTAACTATACTAAATAATTCAAATAAAAATATTATTAAATTAAACCACTTTGGGTGCATATCATTTTGATAATAATACAATATTGAGAAACTATGTAAGTTCACAGTTACTATTAGAATGAGTGATGTGTATATTCCAATTTAAAATAAAAAAAATTTTTTTTTCACAGTTGAGGGAATTTTAAGTTGTGGAGTTTTTTTTTCTTTTTAAAAAGTTTTTTAAAAAGAATAATTATCTAAAAAGAGCAATAAATTTTAAAGTATTTTGTTTAAAGGAGAGATTTGCAAAAATGCATTTTAGTTTAAGATTCTCTAAGAATTAATGCTCTGTATTACATCTAGAAAATGTCATTATTTCAGACAAATTATATCATTTTTTTTAATGCTTGATAAATTTGTGGATCTTTATATTTGTCTCTAGCCTGCTACACAGGATGTACTGGAATTCTTCTTGATGACATCAGAAACTTGTCGATTCCCCTTAATAAGATCAATATATCTTGTGCTGTGTATCCATGGGAACAACTTTACCAACTTGAAGAAGAGGCTAACAATCTAAAGGTATGCTATTTAAAATTCAGAAATGATAAATTTAAATTCAATTGCAATACAAAATTTAAGTACAATATTGCTAAAAATGAAATAAAAAGTTTCAATTGATATAGAAGTGTATGCTAACATAAGGCAATTAATTCTAATTTAGAAATACAACACAAAGATAACCTAATACAACCCTCAAATAGGCATAAAGTTAAAAACACCTTCCTTATTCCATATGCAAGAACAAACACATACAAGTTTTCTTTCTTTCCGTCCGGTATTTGGGCGTGGAATGGGTTGCCTGAAGAAACCAGGAAAGCCTCCACTTTATCATCTTTTAAAACTCTAGTAAGAATACAGGACTAAACACAAACCATAGAAATACGTAGGACGCAATAATCTTCTGTACAGAAGGAGCGTCTGTAACATATAAGATAAGATAAAGATTTTCAGAAATGTTTGATATTGATAATTAATATTGGTTATTAATATTTTTAAATGCTTGATTAACAATAAATTATTTCCATCATTTGGTTAGGAATAGAAATGTTAACTTAAAATAATACTGGTTGTGCAAAGTAAATTGTACAATGTACTTAATAAGTGCATGTGGTTAAAATAATTCAAAGATAATTTAAAACAAGACTTTTTTTTTTAATATGAGAAGATATCTTTAAAATCAGATTCTAAATTTTGCTTAGGGTAAATTATCAGGAGCACAAGCTGCAGGTATTAAAGAACTTGATGATATGAAGAAGGAAGCTCAACGTTACAACAATATTGCTGATAATCTTGTTAACAGGGTAAGTTAAAATTTATAAACAGGTTATACAAAATATTATTTTAGTGCTGTTTCAATTAAATACTTGTCATGGAAGACTGCTTTAAATAAAATATTAATAATAAAATTAAAATAATTTTAAAAATATAAAAAGAACACTTTCAATGCAATTGATAATATTAAGTCTTATTAATATTATCTCATTAATATTTTTGACATTGATAAACCACTAAGAAAAAAGTTCACTTCTGCAATACGCATGTAATTCATGTTTATAAAATTCCTTAAATTATCTTACTGCCTGTGAAATTAATGGTATAAGATCATTGTTTAGAACTTATTTTTTTTATTTATCTGTTTCAAAAAAAGAATTACATAATATTATGTTTTAAAATAAATATATGACCAGTAGAATATCTGCTAGACTTTCTCTCAGTAAATGTATTTCACATATCTCTCCTGATGTAATTAGACTATTTTTGTATAGTAATTCAGTTTGACTTATAACCACAAAATAGGGTTGTGAGTCCAATAATCATTCAACAGTTAATATTGTTAGATAAGCATTACAACAGTTATTTGTAGATCTTCTTATCATGGAATAAGCAAGTCTTCATAAGCAGATGAACTCCAAAAATGTATTATATCCCTCACATAATACAGCACATAACTAACTTATCTGATGTGTTTTGTATAATTTCTATTGTTTACCCATAAAATGTAGCCTACTCCAAATTCTTTTGCTTCTTTTTATGAAATAATATACTGTACACTTTCTGTAAATTGTTTGATTAGTTCCTTAATTATTTTAAATGGAGATTTAAAGAATTAAGTTCATCATAAATTGTAATTTAATTAAAATATATCTAAGTTGTTATTTTAAAAAAAATTGACTTTATGTTCATATTATTCTTTAAAATAATGAAAGATCTAAAATAAAAAATTAATCCACATTTTCACCTCAATAATTAAAAATTGTTTACATAAGAAGTTCCCAACCTATGTAAAATGTTATCTAAAATGCTCATGGGTTGGATAAGGGGCATGACAAAATTGGTGTGACAGGGATAGGAAAAACTTTTATTCTGGGAACTTATTACTTTTATTTCTTATCTTCTTGACTGTTTGTACTAAACCCTCTATCCAACATAGACTTAACATCCCATGTATTATCTACATATATTATGAATATTTATTTATATAACCTACATAAAACTATTTTGTATCCAGAAATAACTTTTACATTTATTGTAAAGATAAGATGTCTTTCTAACTTCATACATGTGTGATATTTCCTTTGATCCATCTAGACACATTACACTTGTGATGGTGAGGTAAGTGCTTTGAGCAATGCACTTGTCTCCTTAAGCTAACTTGCAGCTTGTTTACTGAACAAATTTGGATCTTGTTCTCTGTATAATGTGGTGATATTATAACATTTTTTTTATTTTAAGGACTTTCATCTGTTATGCATCCGTTTCCTGATGTTTTATAATGTGAATTAAATATTGGTTTTAATAACTTTTTTATATTGAATCGAATCTTTAAAAATAAAAAAATTCTATGTACACATAAGTGCTTTGCTTGTTTGAGACTTTTTGTTTTCAAGTTTTTTTTTAAAGGAAGAATAATAATACAATTGTATTCTTAAATGTTATTAATATAAAAGGATATTAGAAGATTTAGATAAGTTTAAACATGCATCACTTAAAATTTTCCAATACCCTACTCTATTAATATTGTTTAAATTTTAAATGTCTATAGGGATGTTTTTTTTATTTCACTTCATTCGGCTTGACAAAAGCATTGTTAAAACTGTTTTTTTTTAATGTGTCAGTTTAGGAGATTAAAATTTTTAGCTTTAACTATATAAGTTTCAAAGGATATATATATGTATTGAACAATGTTGCCAAAAGAAAAAATATCTTAGATTACATAAGTTTAATATTTATTTAGGATACTATTTAAATATTAATTATTTGGTTACACTCATTAATTTTTTTTTTTTTTTAATTTTTAATTTGATTGTTAAATCTACATTGAAGTATCATCCCTTAATCTTTTTTTTCCATTTTGATCTCTAATTTTTTTATTGGCTTTCTAATATTGTGGGGCAAATAGTTGGTCAGGGTTATTTATGACATCATCACATTATTTTTAAAAGATATCCTCTAAAATTATTTTATCTTTATTCATTTATAAATATATATATATTAGTTCAAACTCAGAACAATGAGAATTGTTGATTAATTTGCAAAATTAAATAACCCTTTGTAAAAATAAAATGATTAAGATAAGTAAGCATAGAACTGAGGCCTAAAACTATGAGTACCAAAATTAATTTTTGAATGATTTATCTCCTCCCATTTATTAGATACATATTTTTTTTTAAAAATATTTTTGTATTATTTTATTGGGGGTTTGTATTATTTTATTGGGGGGAGGGGGTATTTTTAATTGGTTTTTTTTTCTTTTTGTATTGTGTTGGTTATATATTTAGCACCATTTTAAAAAAAAATACTGTTAATGCTTTAAAAAAGTAAAAGGCAAAATTTTTTCTTTAAAGTCATGTTTTACGCTTTTGCTTAGAAATAAAAGCATTGCAATCAATTAGATCTTGGTGTGTGATTATAAAATTAGTGGATGCAAAAAATTAGTGGATACAAACGGTTGAAATTTTAAAAATATTATAGTAATTTGTCAACTTGTTATCTTATTGAAAGACAATTTTAAATTTACAGTTATTACTTTTAAATGCTAGACAAGAGGATACTTTAAATTTAATTCTTAATGGAAAATATTTGCTCCATGAATCTCAGGTTACACGTGACATGAAATTAAGAGTTTTCTTTTTTTTTTTTTCAATCAGTATCAGTATATATATAACTGTCAGGAAGCCATAAATTTATTTTATAAAGAAGAAATTTATGATTTCTTTAATACATTTCTTTAAATAACTCTTATTGCTTACAATTGTTCTTGTCTTACTTTATGTCTTTAGTTCAAACTTTTTTTGACAATAATTTGAAGCATTTTACTTTTAATGCATGGAAAACTATCAATATTTTAACAATTTCTTTAATTTAACACATAATTTGTTGCATTACAAAGCAAAATATGTCCAATAAGTACATGTAAATGAATATTTTATATCACCATGGGCCTGACCCTAACTTTCTTATTGTTCCCCCATCATTAAAACAGTCAACTTTACTAGAGAACTATGTTTCTGCCCCATAAACATGAACATGTAGCTTCCTTACAATAGATCATATATGGTAAATGATGGATTTCTTACTGAGGATCACTTTGACATTTGCTGTCACTTTGAAGGCAAAATGTGATACCATAATTTTGATAGACGGGGCAAAGTGAACTTTCACTGGGATCTGCTTTTAAGGATTTCGTGAGAGCTTTAATCAATTTAAGTTCAATAATGATACAATTTTGTATTTTGGATACTTATGACCCCTGCTTTAAACGCCACTCACAAATCCTAGCTAGGGGTGAAGAGAAAATTGGTGACCTCATAAATGTTGCAAATTCTGACATTGACAGCTTATTATTTATCTAAGCTGGCCTAAGAGCTATGAACACTATCATCAAACATCTTTACCCAACATTCCTCCCCATACTTTGGAAATTAAGGGTGTGTGTGTGCCATGTTTCTAGACATTTGATGACATCACAGGCCCATTCTATCTCAGTGCAACCAGCATGTTTGACAGACTGCACTTGAGTAGATGTGCACACAGATAATTAAATGTACCTATTTCAAAGATGAACAAATTTATAACCATAATGTGCATATTTTATAATTCAACAGGTAGATTCAACTGGCACTAAGGCTTGCAAAATTAAAGACAGTGCATCAGAAGTCCTAAAAAATGCTACTGATATAGAAAATCTTATCCAACAAACATTTGAAGATATTAAGAGTAAGATTTTGCCTTTTTAATGAGATTTTACAATTATATTATTTTTAAAGTAAAAATTCAAAATATAATTATTTATAGAGTTTTTGTAATTTTCTAATCAAGGTAGCTAAAATAATATTGGATTGCTTATTTGAAATTTTCTAATCAGAAGAAGTTTGACTTCAAAAAGTTTAAATATTGTTAGAACACAATATTTTTTTAAAAGTTAAGTTATTTTAACTTTTTATAAATTAGGACTGAAATAAAAGGGAAATTGAATTTGGTACCATAAAACTTTCAACTTTTATACTAAAGATTAACTTTAAAACTGCTGAAATTAATGATTAATTTCTCGATTAATCGCTGAAAACTTTATCACTTAAATATTTATTAAAATAATTTTAATTGATAAAAATTCTATTAAAATTTAAGAAAATATTTATAATAATTTTTTTTTGAAAAATTATTAATGACAATATAATCACATGATCTGTATCACTGAGGAACATAGTACATCAGTCCACATCGTTAAAAAGAGTGTGTGGTGTTTCTCCTAGGTTTTATAATTATAAAATACATGTACTTTGTGCACATTTCAGGAAGTTAATATTTTGTATTTATCAAACAAAGACAAAGATAAGTTACTTGGGCTTTTGGAAAAAGTGGACACCCTAGGTTCGCACTCTACAACCCCAAAATATTAATAATAATTTATATATTTTGAACGTAAAAACTTCTCCCGCGTATTATTTTAATTTATTAATTTATGTAGACGTGAATTTAATAAAAATAAAATTTAGTTTATCTATGAGACAGGGGAAATAACTCAATGCAAAGAAAAAATGTAACTTATCTGGGTTTTTTTTACTTCCCTTGAGTTGTTTGGCTTTAATTGCATTAACAAATAATTCAGGAAATTCATTGTTAATTTTTCAAGAGTTACAGATTAAATTTAAATTTGTCGTTACCAGCAGTGGCGGCGTTAGGTAAGCGCGGGGCCTAGTGCCAGCAATGACCCGCGGTGCCAGAGTACTAGTAAAGATAGCTAAGCACCAGTATGCTATGGTATTTAAAAATATGAAATATCTTGATTATTGTGGTGATTTTAATACCGCGTGTCACCTTTTTATTAAAAGTTGTAACCGTGTAATGCTTTCAAAGACGTCTAGAGCTACCCTACGGAATTTGACCTTCAAAAAGGATTACAAGAGTGCCTCTTTCGTTTCTTTACAATCGTTTCCAGCATATGTTCTACCATCCACTCTTTGGTTCTACATGTATAGGCTATTAACCAGGACGAGACATGTTCAAGACTGAAACACGGGGCCTACCTAAGCGCAGGGCCTGGGGCAGTCGCCCCAGTTGCCACCCCCAAACGCCGCTCCTGGTTACCAGCCCTATTTAATTTATTTGTTTTATTTTTTTACAGCCAACTGAGTACATTGGAATTAGTTATAGATCTTCAGAATTAAATATTTTTATTTATTTTTATTAATATTCAAGACTCACTTTCAATTGAGTAGTTCATACTTTATTTCTACTCATAAACTACTCTTAAACAGAACTTGTTGAGGGTTTAGAAGGCCTTGTACAAAGAATACTTTACAATCAAAGTGGGATAGATATGAAACCTGCTTTGGATGCGTCATATGAGATTCTGAAAGAAATTTTGTCAAGAAACTTTACACCAGCTGATGATGCAGCTAAACAAGAAAATACGTAAGATTTGCTTTGAAAGTTTTCAATTTAAAAAAAATGAAATTGTACCCACTCAAGTAAACTAATATTTTGAATCTAAATAGTCATGAGCTCAGTTTTCACCAACTAAATTTTGTGCATAATCTAATCTATTTATATAATTCACCAAAGAGCGAGTAGTGTGCAAAGTTTTTTCAAAAGGGGGGGTGGGCATGTTTTCAGACCAACGATGCTTCTTGCATTCACTTAGTTTGTTCCTTCACAGAATAACATGTAGTTCATAGTGTAGTGGCTATCACGTCCACTCTACATACCGGATGTACTGGGTTCAAGCCTCTGAGGAAACATAGTTTTTTAATTTTTTAAAATGTTAGTTTGTGCCTGTTCTGTTCCCCCCAGTTTTGTGAACATAACTGACCCTCTCTTGGGTCGGCCAATTACAGTTTATGTTTATGGTTGGCAAGCTAGGTTGGTGCAGGTAGCTAACTGCAGTGCTCATGTCTTGAGACCATCAATACGTCAGCAATGCAACCCCCCCCCCCCCCCCAAATTCATTCACATTTTTCTGATTTCTTCGTGCTGTAGAAATTGTCCATTCTTTCCCCCTTTCTTTGCACCATCTATGAGCATGTATGCGGTGTATGCTACACCACGGGTTGTATCTAATTATTATCAACTAACTAAATTCTAACAAATGTAAGAAGAAAACAAATTAAAAATTAAATAGCTTATTAAAATTTATTACTGTCTTTATAAAAAACTGTGCTCTGAATATTTTTTTTCTTTTTTAGTAAGGCTGAAAAACTTTCAGAGGGTATCTATGCATTTATCAACCAGACAAGTTTGAATGGCACAGTCCTTAGAAACCAGATCAGTGACATTACCAGAAGATTGAATGACTTAATGGAACAATCCAAGAAAACTAATCACACAACAACTGAAGCCACTGATTTGATCCAAAAACTTTGGGTAATACAACAAATTTACCAGAGTTGCATTATGAAATTAGTTTGAGCTGACAAAAAATCAGAACCAAAATGTCTATAGCAGTGTCTCTAAACTGTATGTCATGACCCGCCACAAAGTTACACTATTACAATTCCTTTAAAGGTATCTTTTTTTTCAACATGCACGTTTTTTTTTGGGTCTCGTTTAGAATTTTGAAGTAAGTTATTACTATTTGCATGATTTTGATGTTTTTTTAGAAATTAACTTTTCAATTTAGGCAAGGACAAGTTTGTAATAAAAATGATCTACTCAAAAACAAAAAGTCCATCACACTGATGTATCACAGTAATATACATCACAGTGATATGTAAAAAAAATATTATCTTTTTGTTAAAATATGTTTAAATTATTTTTATGTGTAGCGAAAGTTCTCAAATATTCTTAGTGTGTCGTTACCCAAAAAAGTTTAAGAAACACTGGTTTATAGGTTTCAAAATCAAAGTCAATTTTTTAAAAAAATTACATAATGCTCTAAAAAAAAAATTTTAATTGAAAATTCCTTGCAATAAAATAATGTCCAATATGCTTAATATCAGTTACCTAAAATTGGGCATATTTTCACTTGTATGTTAATACTTGAAAATTAGAACTATCCATGAGTAAAAGTTAAAGTCCATAAGGTTATGAAGATCTGAATGGATTCAAAGTCATCAATCTATATCCTTCTATCTCTTATCTCAATTTTTTCAGTCTAAATTTAAAAAAAAAAAAAAATTCTCTTAAAATAATAGATAACACCCCAATATAATGTTTTGACTTTTAAGAACACATGTTTGTATTACTTGTACTGAATTGTAATGATATATTCATTATTATTTTTATTTCAAAGTTAATCATAATTAATTGTCCTTTAGTTGATTTTTATCTGTAAAGACTAATTATATTCTACTATTAATTTACTTTATGTGGCTTAAGCACAATTCCTTTCTATTTTATTTTTTTATTTGTTTTTCGTTATTTAACTAAATATAATAATAGTATTTAAAAACATTATAATTTATTATAAACATTATTTATCAATGAAAATCCCATCTCTTAAAATAAACTATTTAAAAAAAATAAAATTTCATTTATTAAATACTGAAAACTCATGTTTGCATGCTAAAATTCCTTATGATTTATGGATATGCTGTTGCAATTTGAATGTAAATTTTTTTTTAACGTTTCTTAAAGGACCTGGTCAACAAACTTATTGAGTTAAGCAATGAAATTCGTAAACTGAAAAGAGCAGCTGAGGACATCATTGAAAATGCCAAAGATATTTTATTAAAAGCAGAAGTTAATCTTATTGTGAGTTTAAAACTTTTTTCTCTTGGTGTAATCTTTTTTTTTTGGCTTAATTTTGCATTAGGTATGAAAATTTTTTTTCTTCTAAAAAATAAGATAAATAATATAAAAGCCCAGGTCACTCATTCTGTATCATTCCATTACTCTAAGGGGCAAATTAGAAAAGTCCATAGCATTTAAAAAAGAAAGGTATCATTTTGGTTTCAAGATTAACAAAGCGTGTGGTGTTTCTCGCCATCATCATTGTTTGAGCTTATCGTTTAATTTTGGAAAAGGGAAAGTTGTAAAAAGAACACTGATGCGATCGCATGCACTAACATTCCTGTAAGTTACTTGGGCTTTTGAAAAATCGTTTAAATGTGCTGTAAAATATTTGATTTTAAAAACATATTCATGTATCTTTGTCATAGTCATCAACTGGGCAGGATGCAATTTTGGATATTGCCCTAGAAGATCTGGCTGATAAAGTAAACAACTTGAAAAAGTCCCTGCCTAGATTACGTGGAATTCTTAATGATGCTTTTGAACATCAAAAAAAACTCACGGAACAAGCTAACATGATAAGCAAGTAAGTTTTACCCTTTTAATTTTTAGTGGGATAGTCTGGTATTATTTTGATTGAAGTTCAAACCTAGTATATATATAAAGTCGAAACCGCTTAAGTTGACGGCGTTGGGGTATGAAAAATGGCATCGACATAACCGATGATCGAGTTAAAGCGAAAACCAATATGGCGGCAAAATATTAACATGCGCTTGAAATTTCTTTATGTACGTGTTGTGCGTTAATTAGTGATGGGACGATTAATCAGAATCATATCGGAATATCCGGACCCTATTTCTTCACTCTTTCTTAAGGTTGTTAAGACCGTTCGGAACTTTAATTTATAATTTATAGAACTCTGTTTCCAGAGAACGGCGTTCGTTTTTAAAGACCGTATAAGTTTAAATATAACGCCGTTTTGCGGTGATTCCCAGATTGAGCGATACTGTGCCTTCGAAGCCACTTGCTTGATTTTCCTTACAAGCTACACAAATAAGTAACCTACACATCCCCTCATTGTCCCCAAACCATTCTCTTCCTAATCATCATCTTTGGGTCCGTCCCCTCAGCTTACATATTACAATGGACTCAGAATGGTCTATCGTGACCTATATATGACTCATGACAAAGCGAACTCTTCTCTATATAAACGTACACAAATAAATTAGGTACTCCTTTTGAACTTTTGAACCTTCAACTTTGACATATTTTAATTAATTCTAACCAATAGTTAAATGGCTTTTGCACACGGCCACTTCTTATGAATGAAACAATGAGAACAAAGCAGTAGTACAGTACATGTCATACATGTAGTCAAAATGAGGTTGAAGGATGAATGGTTGCCAATGACAACAAGTCTGCACACGGTACATTTTATTATTCCATACGATCCCCTCAGCTTACAAT
>MUZC01002718.1:851728-869259 GCA_002072015.1 Radix auricularia
AATGTTAAGTGGCAAATTTGACCCTTTTTTGTGCTCGTGTTATGAGGTTTTGGCGACTTAAAAAAATCGAATTAAACGACGAGAAAATGCTAAGACAAAGAGAGAATTTGGCGGTTCCAATAAAATACGTCGACATAATAGGGTGGTCGAGCTAACCGAGCTCGAGGTAAGTGGGTTCGACTGTATATGCAGATATTACCAATGTAAAACACGTAGTATATTAAAGTAAATATTTTAAAATTTCCATCAGGGTTAAAAATAATGAGTATGTTCTGTATATTATATCATTGTACATTAGAACCCTCTTTATTTCATCATTTAAGCTATTCTCAAAAAATTAATAAGGAACTATGAACAATAATGTTCCACTATGAATAGACAATTCTTTCTGATCTGGCTTTACTTTCAGTTGAAAGTTATATGGTAACAGACATTTTTCTTAGAGATTAATGGTGACAGCTTTGAAGAGCGCATTTTATTTTATCTTATCTGTAACAGATAATCTATACAGAAGTTATTAGTACTTTTAACACTCCATTATTGATGGACATGTTTTTATTTTTGTCATTGCTTTACTTTGGGAATTATTTTAGCCAGAAGAAATCCATGATAAAAGTTTAAGTGGGAAAAAACGACATTAGGGATCATTATCTCTTATTATCTTTAAAAACACCATAATTTTTTTGTTAATGTTGACATTAAACCAGAGTTTTGAATGTACTTAGAACAAACAGGTAGCTGGTATGAATAATAACTTTCTAAACACAAAATTTTAATAAAATGATTGTTACCATGTAAGGAAAAAGAAAAATATGAACAATGAAGAATGTTAAAACATTTTAAAAAAGCAGACTAAAGAAGGCCCACTGAATTTGAATTAGAACTGAACCTTACGAGACAGTGGCGTAGCTAGTGGAGGGGGGTTCAAATTTAAAAGTCACCCAAAGGAGTGTACATTAGCTCATGTCATGATGTCGATTGTCAAAATGCAGGGCTCCCCAAAGAGGCCAAGCCCTTGGGCTCACAAATCCATAGCTACGCCATTGTTAGAAAATCTGCCACTATCCATAATTTTGCCCTGGCAGTGTTTATATGTACATTTTTTTGGCCTATGATTGTCTAAACAACATTTTTTATTACATGTTTTATTTTTATTTCAGTCTTTTTTCCAAGACAAGAGACTTTGCTGAAGATGCTGTAAAGGCTGCAAGGGCATATCAAGATATTGTGGATGCTATCAATGAGGCCAGGAAATCTGCTGAAGATGCATTGAAGGCTGCCAAGGAATCAGTAGATATAGTTGGTGTTTTAATCTTATTTTTGTTAAAAAATAGTATATTAAAATATTTTATTAAAGAATGTATAAGAATGTCTTTGGGAATATTTCACAAGAAATAAATGTTATTTGTAACCTTTTTGTCTACATGACCCAATGAAAAAGTTTTTAGTGAAATTTGGGAAGCAGTGAATATTTTAAAGGTTCATTTTGTTTGGGTTATTTTTAACAGAAAAGTCTTCATATTATAAATACTACTTATATTATGATGAAAGAATCAATACACTTAGATATTTATAATGAAATCTTGATTTAAATGACTTGATAGAGATGCTTTTAAAACTTCTTGAACAATAAAATTAAAAACTTTGTGGCGGACTTTTTTTTTCCATAAAAATATTTGATTTTTTTTAATTCCTCATAATTTCAACAATTTTAAAGACATTAATGGTATTAAAAAGTAAAAAAAAAACAATATATTTTAAAAAATCATTTAGCTTATTTACAAAGGGCACTAAAAAGTGTTAAAATTTTCAAATTTATTTAAAACAATACCAAAGGTGGGCACTTACTTTTGGGGGAATACCATAAATAAATTATACGCAAATTTTATAATGCCAATTATATAAATTTACCCTGTGCCTAAAATATTTAAAGACATTTCCATTGTTGCTGATGTTCATTTGAAGAAATATACTTGATCCAGAATGTTTTTGGCTACAAGTTATTTGCATTTAATACATACTTTCAAGAAAAATTCCTATAGTGTCGCTCAGTTCTTCCCTAACTCATTTTTTTAAGAACAGAAAAAAAAAAACAACAGCTTATTTTCTGCTTACTACTCATTAAACATTAACCTAATCTCTGAATACCAAGTACTTGTTTCCAGCATCACAACTTCACAACAATGTTAAAAGGACACATATTGTCATACCAGTCTAGAATACCTATTTAATTTACATTTACAATTTATTGGTGTCCAACATAACATGTTAAATTTGAGACCTGAATTACAATAACTCTCATTCCAAAGAATTTCCTTATATATAATCACCTTCCCACAAAGTACATACAATTACTTTTATATTCCTTACTCATCATTGGAAATGCCTCCATGAACTGACTCCCATACAAGAAGCAAAGAGAGAAGATAGTATTCTATTTTTATCCCACTCTGGTTTCCAAAAGGATGCACTGCTGATATGCTTAACTTAAATTACTTCTCCCTGCCAAGCTATTCCACTCTTATGTTATGATCACCCTTTTGCAATGTAAAGATAACTTAATTAATGTTTGTAAGTTTGTATCAAGATATCTCACCCACAAATCTTATACTTTTTATGCACAATACTCTCCCTTTCTCATAATATTGAGAGGTGATTGTATCTATTGGGTTGGGATTTGAACAACCCTTCGGTTGTCCTCCAAAGAAAAGAAACTGTGATCAACACTCTGATCATTGTTATTTAGAAATAATCTCACAATATCAATTTCAATGTTTAAACTATGTACTCTATCTTCTATGAACAGGCTCAAGTGGATGACTTACAAGATGAAGTTCAACGCCTTGTTAAAAAAAGTGGAGATCAAAAGAGAACGGTGGATGATATTCTTAAAGATGTTGAAGGTAAGTGTACTCTAAAATTGTTTACCTTTTAATTCAGCTTTCTGTGTGATAGAGTGTCTCTCTCGCAAATATTACTTGGTGTATCGAGTTCCCCATTTTGATTTCAGTACTTTTCATAATATATATGGGACCACTGCTTTTACTGCTCAAAAGGCATCCGTTTTATGGCCAATTATTTGCACACGACACACAGCTGTAGAAGCACATCCATCTGTCTCTTACTGATTCCTCTGTCCAGGCCTTGCAGGTTAATGTCAAACAATGGATGTGTTCAGCTAGTTTCAGTTAAAAAATGACAAGACTGAATCACTCCTCTTTTTGCAATCATATGTTATTCTCTATAGTGTATTTTCCTACTTCTCTTGACATCATCTTCTAAGTATCTTTCCCAAATGAACTCTATATCTCTAACATCTGTTGCTCTGATTGCATTGCAATCCATCTGACCAGCTCGATCTGCCACTAGCTCACAGTTAAAGCAACAAAATAATAATTATTATTTTAATTATTACTTTAGTCCAAACCTTATTGTTAAGGCTGCGGAAATTAACAATTAATTAATTCTGAAAAAATTTTAGTCGATTTAATTCTATTTGATTGATTAAAATTCCACTACAATGAAGAAAATAATAATTTTTTTTTCTCCAATTTATAAATAACTTATAATTTTTGTCACTTACATACTTTTTCCTCATATTATTATTATTTATTTAAATGTGCATATTGAACAAAAAGGTTTTTCTTCTTTATTTATTGCATAGCAGAACAAATTTGCCTTATTACATCAAAAAAATTGGGAGGGATGCAATTACCATGACTGAACTGAAATAATGTATGGCAACTTAATAGGATCTTTATATGCATTAAACAAATATAATTTATTGAAATTAAGAGATTAAATTTTTTCCTGATTAATTGAACTAAATTTTTTATTCAGTACCAGCCCTACTTATTACACTATTTGTTCTATTACACTTTCAGTGTCATTTATTTAATTTCATATTTTTAAAAGTTGCCTTTATTTTAAAGCAATTATTTTGAAATTTTCTGATAGTTTTAATAATTACATAATTCTTTTATATCTTTCAATAATTAAAAGCTTTTAAATAAATGTAAGTATAAACTTCTTCATATTAATAGAAAAACATCATTTTATGTCAAAAAATAATATAAATATCTTTATTTCAAAATTGTTAATAGGTCTGAATGATTTGCTGAACACTGTTGACAGGGAACTACAAAGAGTAAATGACAGGCATGAGGCAAATACTGATATGTTAGAGGAGATTAAAAGAAAAATAAATTTATTGCCTAATGGTGAGTGTATATTTGTTTTTTTTAGATTTGGATACTTCGTCATTTTCATGTTTTAGTAGCCTTCTCTTTCATTTAGGTTAAATTCATGTGTAACATGTCATTTGGGTCAAACACAGTATGTCTGAATGAATAAGCATTCTTAGAAAAATCAAAATTAGGGGGCCGCGGTGGTCGAGTGGCAAGCGCGCTCGACTGGTGTTCCGATGGTCACGAGTTCGAATCCATGGGAAGCCAAGGATTTTTTCCCGGGGCCTAGGGCGTTCCCGAGTTCCACCCAGCTCCAAATGGGTGAAAAGCGGCGGGGTAATGCGTGGAACCCTTAGCCGTGGCATGTGAACGCTGCATCACTTGCCAAAAAAACAACCCGGGTACCCGTTGCCATCAGATTACCCGGGTAGTAAAATTCCGCCCGTTTACCCGTGAAAATGTAACTTTAATGTCTATATTAACGGAGGCCAATCTTTGGCTCCCATTCGGCTTTGAAAATGTTAGTTTGAAATAAATGCAGTAAATTATATCTAAGGAGAAATATCTGTCAACGGGAAATGTACTTTGATACTTTTTCTCTCAACGTGAAACAGAAATCCAAACACAAAAAGATTTTGGCGCTTTAAAAGAACCATATAGATAAGGAAAATAAAAGTCCTCAGCCAAAAATAATGATGTTAGAGATAAAAGCGGCGTTTGTTAGTAAAAAAAAAATCCCTTCTGTGACAGTAACTTCGCTTTGAAATACGCCGATTGATACTAGCTAATAATAACCCACACCCCTTGCATTCGCTTGTGCTTCTTGTGTGAATTAACACGTGTTGACCTAGAAAAACTGATGTACAAGGTTGTCAGTATTTAAAGTTAATAAATTAATCAGTTACTAACAATTTCAAATGGGTAAGTCATTTTTAAAAAAAAAAATAATACACCAAAATTTGTAATTTTTAAAAAGTCAATAAATTAGTTACTAACAGAGTAACAGTCTAATAAAATGAAATGACGTTTAGCACCCATGGAGAAGGCGATCATACATTTGTGACGAAGGGGGTGTGTGTTTTAGAAATGTGACATCACATCAAAACGTGCAACTTAAAATGAAAGTTCCACTTAAAAACTTGAATGCTTACAATTTATTTATTGACGATTTACATGAATTTACACGTGTATCGATTTAATAGAGTTCAACTTCACATTAAATACAAACTTAAGTGACAATAAAGTTATTTCACAAATGCTCATTTTCAAAAAGGAGGTACAGCTATTATGGGGGAGGGGGGCGCGGCTGCAAATCTTTGTTCCAAGGGGGTTCTAAGTTTTTGTGACAATGGCGGGGAGGGGGGGTATAAATCAGCCAAAATCACGTGACGTCACTTTTAGACGTCGGCCGTGTTGGTTACTGAGAAATAAGGGGCATGGAAGGTGGCTAGGTTGCATTGTATAGCTGTATGACAGTGAAAATTATGCGATGTTTTGAACGGGTAACCCGGGTACCCGTTCGAAATTTGCACGGGTACCCGGGCTGAATTTTTCAAAAAACTGACAGCCCTACTCGTGGCACGCAAAACTCAATTTGAGAACGAAGAAGAAGATGTGTAACATGTCATTTGGGTCAAACACAGTATGTCTGAATAAATAAGCATTCTTAGAAAAATCAAAATTAGAAAAAATCAAATGTATCAGATTCTTATCATTCAAATATCAATGTTTTGAATCCATGCAAACTTATCATTCATATTTCAATGTTTTGAATCCATGCAAACTTATCATTCAAATATCAATGTTTTGAATCCATCCAAACATATCATTCAAATATCAATGTTTTGAATCCATGCAAACTTATCATTCAAATTTCAATGTTTTGAATCCAAAAAAACTTATCATTCCCAAGAAACACAATTGTGATAAATAAAATCTCATTTGCTTGGCACAACATTTTAGTTTGTTTATATTATGTAAGGTAGATTCACTGTAAGGCAGATTTTTTTGTTGTATTTTTCAATTTTTAAAAACTGACTTCCTGAGGCATTTGATAGCAATTATGATGTAACTGGGTGTTGGGCATATTATTCATTTAACTATAGCAGCTGTACAGTTAACTGAAGTAACTGTTTTAGATTAATGAAAGAAAATAAATTTCTTGTGGATAGTTTTTGTTTTCATATGCAATGAGATATCTTCATATGGATTTATTAAGTGTTCTTTGGAAGTTATAATAAAAAATATCTTAACTGCTATGAAATAATGTTTTACCGCTCTAAGTAGTTGCTACCAATACCCCAAAATCTTGTAAAAATTGAACACAAAGAAACAGTGCTCAGTTTCTAAATTTAGATAGCCTACCAATAACAAACTTTTGAAGAAATGTCAATTTTTTTTAAAGGGATAAAAATTATTTCAGCTTCCTTATTAATTATTTTACTGATCTGCTAGTTACGTTTTTAATTGTTTGTCATCACTGCTGGTTGCCAAAATATTTCTATTCTTAATGTTTTCAAAAATTCATACACAATCCTGTAAGACTGTTCACTTTTCAAACACCTAAAAATCTCTAAAATATAGAGGTAAAGTTTTACCAATAGGAATGTATGGCTTAATTTAATTGCAATTTTTTACTTTGCTACCAAAAAATTGTTTGAGAAAACTTTCACTTGTTTTATTTCAACTCAATTATGTATTTCTGGGGTCCTTTTTTTTCAGACATAGCAGACATAGTGACGAGGATTCAAGACAAGAGTCAGAAAGCTGAGACAACTGCAGATAAGGTTATAGAGCTAGTTAAAAAGCTCAATGCTACAATAAAGCAGATGCTGGATGATTTGAGGCCACCAGATAAGGATGATGAGTTTGACATCGAAAGTGATTGTAAGATATGTTAACAATTACTCTTTTAACTCTTAATGTGCCATAAGGTTTTTGGAAAACTTCTGCATCAGTCCCGTAAGAATTTCCCGAATTGTGATCAACTGGTTATGAAATTTAAAAAATTGCCTGAACATGTATTTATAATATTGTCATACTGACTTCATCTTTTAGGATAAGAATGGTTATTTTACATATCCAAAGGACCGCCTTGAGTTTAAAACTATTTTTACCTGTAGTTTAATACTATTATTTTATTAATTAAGTATAGCAAAATTACATCTTTAAAACAAAATCCAGTAAAAACTAAAAAAAAACTTTGCAAATGGAGCAATAATGGTAGCAAGGAAAACGACTGCCATTGCCGGAAATCTAATACATCTTCTTTCACGCACTAAAGAGTTTTTATTTTCTGTAACTTTGTTTCTAAAGAGAGTTCTATCGAGGTGCACTTTACCACGCTTTGGTAATAGAGGCTAGGAATGCATTATCGCGCTTAAACGCATTAAGAGTTAATATACTTCATGTATAAAGTGTGATCAAAGTTTCTGGTCACAGTGATCATTCACATCAACAATACCAGTCAATTTTTTAAAAAAAGCTTTTATATTATCTTTTATGTTTCAAAACTATTAAAATACTGAATCTTGACAAATAATGTACTTGCTTTTGTTTAGTGAACCTAACAAAGTCAGCTCAAGATAATATCCGAGATCTAACTACAAGGACATCCCAAATAGATAACAATATCTCTAGAGCACGGCAGAAAGTGAATGACATCAGCTATGATCTTGATAATCTAAAGGCAAAGATTAAAGATGCACGCAACAGAGTTAATGATGTGAGTGACGTAATTTTATGATTGTTTGAATGACCAATGGCGCTCATTTTTATTGTGCCTTCTTTCCAAATACGTTTAATTGGAAACATACAAATATGTTTATGGAACACTGTTTTGGACAGTGCAATATTTGGTAGTTTTAGCAGGAACGCAGAGGTGATTTCACATTTTTAAAAGTAATTGCACATGTGCCTTTGTTACTGTTAGGGCTAGTTATTATTTTTCTCAGTAATAGCTTTTATTGTTTAGGTATGTTCAGTTTTATGCTGAATTAGGTTGCATACCAAAAGAATTTCTAAAGAACTGGGCTGAAAGGTAGCAGTATTAAAATTCAGTGTCATTTTTTGTTTTAACAAGATATTTTCAATTCAAATATAAGAATGAACTATGGAGTGAAATACATAATGATAAAATTAAAGTGGGAAAAGTTTTGTGTAAGGGTAATTCTTAGTGAGCACTAATTGGATTTCTTATAAAGTGTGTTACCTGAATGCATGTTTTCTCCAGTAAAGTGAGTTGATGGAAAGTTCTTGAATTACCACAACCATTTTCTTTGATGTGCCAACAATTTTAATGGTGAAATATACTCTTTAAAGATGATTTCATGATTTTTTTCAAAATAATATCTTGTAATAAATCAAATGTCTTTTTCAGAATTCAGATTGTTGAATTTTCATATTACTTATCTAATGTGTCTATTCTCTAAACAATTGATTTTCATAAAATTAAGCTAATTTTGAAAAGATTATATGCCTTTCATGAATTTATAATATAAAATCAATCAAATTAATATAATGACAAAGTCTTTAGGAATTAGATTTGCAAACAAATATTCTTTAAATAACTACAATGAAGCATAGGAAATAAAGCTTGTGTTGCAGAGACTACAAAATTTATCAATTGTAACACATTAACAACTTCTGCATCCATACATTTTTTTAAAGTTTAAAAGATTATATCCATCAAATAACTTTAAAGAAATTACAAATGTCAGTGAATGGGATTGATTTTAAATCAACAGTCCTAACATTACTGCCAATGACAACCAAAAAAAAACCCACAAAAAAAAAAAAAAGATATATTTTTTACAAAATTTAATTTTGCAATTTGAATTCTTCAAGATTTGAAAGCAACCTTTGACTTGTTTGAACAATGGCAAAAATTATTTATAGACTCAAAAAAAGTTACATTTGGCTCAAAAGTTACCTATGAAACTCCTTTCATGAGATGAATCAAAATAAACTTTTAATGAAAATAAAAATCGTTTAAAATCATTATTTTAAACATCTATTGTTACTAAAGAAATGAATGTACACGATACTTCATGCCATTTATCAATGACAGAGCGGGGAAAAGGTAAACTGCATTATTTAATACTGAAAAATAGATTTGTGAAATTCAATAATTTCAATAAATGCAAATTATGCTTGCAGATGAAGATGTCCCTTTCAGCTGATGGTCAGTGTTACAGATCATACAGATCTCATCTGTTGCCGAGTTCAACAAATGAGATCAGATTTGGCTTCAAGCTGAATGACACATTATCAGACATGTTGATTTTACTTCTTCAGCAGTCTACCAAGGTATGTGGTTTCTTTATTTCTTAAGTCCACTTGAAGTTCAGAGATTACTTTGGTGTTTTTTATTCGATGGCTCTCTTTTGTTGGGTCTTCTTTTTTATTTGTAAAATATCATTATAAAACTTGAAAAAAGCTGTTATTTAAAAAAAAAAAGAAATTAAATAGTTAAAAATTAAAATTACTAAAATTTGATAAATTAAAAAGTGACTATATAAATTCAAACAAATTAAGAAGTATAATCATATACAAGAAACCTTATATGATGTTAGGGCTATATAGCATTTTCTTTATCAAATGTGAATTTTAGTTAATTTTTGTGTATTTTGAGTTTGGGTGGAAAAAAGAAAATAACCTAAATAAATGATCAAATAATAAAATAAGTTAACTACTTTTGTTCATTATAATTTTTAAATACAACATTACATTTTAATATTTTTCCTTGGCATGCTCTTCTTATTTTCCCTTTTCCCACCTTGCATTTGTCAATATCCTTTTATTTGGTGACAAATATCAAACTTTTAAAAGAGGTGTGATTTTAAAAAATTGGCATTTCCAAATTTCTTTTAATTGTTAAAATTATTCTTTCAATTGCTCAATTATTTTCGTAGTCAAATTGAAATTTTAGAATGTTACTATAAAGTAAAGTAATTAAATTGGAACCTCTTGCAATTGTTCTCTGTGTCACTTTAGGAGTTTGGACAGGTAAGACTTAGCTTTTTGCTCTTTTACCAAACATTTTAAGGAAATGATACTTTTTATATTATTTATTTTCTATTATGCTTACCTTGCTAATGCTTAAAATGCAAACATTTTACAAACTGGTTTATGGAATTTTCCTTTGCCTATAAATGCATTAAATGTAACACACCTCAACAGAGGGTCAGAGCTTTAATCAGTGCAGCTTTTCTTTGACGCAGTGTTACAGGAGCAATAATCTTTCCTTAGTATCTTAAGTTTTTAAAAAAAGAATTTTGTATCACTCCAGCCATCAAAGAAATGGGTTTGTAATTTGGCAAAATTAAAACATGTTACTATAACAATTAGCTAATAAACAATCCACGATTTCCTTTTTTTTTTACATGTAAATTTCTGATGGTAATACTTAAAAAAAAGTGATAGTGAGAGGTGTCATTATGTGTTTCAAGATTTCCTCTGCTTCATCATCTATTTTTTATCAAGGGACAAATATCAATACTCTGTTCATAATGGCACCCGTAAAAAAGTTGAGGTTTCTTGCCTTAACTGATCTCATTTGGAAGCTTGCTCTTGTCACCAAATGTCCTGGGCAGAAACAAGCAGCTCCTTTACTGGGTCATTATGTTTTTAATATATATTCCTACCCTATCCCTTAACCAGTGGGTTTGTCATTGGAGCATCATTGCAGGCTGTTTACTACTCATGCCATTTGTCCCGGTTCTGTGCTGATCATTGGGAGTCAATGAATGAATAACATGCTGTTCCATTCCTGGATGTCGTACTCCCATCTCTCTTCTTTTTGCCTTTTTGTCTTTTTCTTCCTCCCCTGGACTGCATTATTTTCGGAGACCTCCAGACCTTGCAATGTGTCCATAATTACCATCTTAGATTTTTTTTCTTGTTTGAGGTGAGAAGGTCCTCGAATGGACAGATGACAGTAGGTATTCTATCATGGCGGACATTGTTGGTGATGTACTGACTGTAGTAGATTTTAAATATATTGTAGAAAATGGCTCATTTCAAGTGAACTGATCCGTATTTTGGCCGTTTCTCTGTGAGCGTCCAGGCTTCACATTCTTACAAGCAGACCAACATTTTGAGAAAATTGTTAAAATTGAATCTTTGATGGGAGAGAGATTTTTTTCTTGCTTTGGAAGAAGATATGTTTATGTTTACTCAGCCCTGTGGTTTTCCGAGCCACTTTAGCAAAATTTCTTGCTTTGAGCCTTCATCAGATACTATGGATCTAAAATATTTAAAAGAGGAGATGTCCATCATCGATGCTGGCTAGGCCAACTATGTAATCAGCATAGTGCAGGCTGGTTATGGTTCTCCCTCTGATGCTGAATGTTTTAAACCACATCCATCATAATTATTACTTTAAGTAAATATAGCAATGGCTCCCATCTAATCGAGCTAAAAATTTGTTTAAATATTTTGAATGTTTTTAAGCTATTCAGTTTGCTTGTTAGTATAGATTAGTTAGTTACATCACTATTATTTATTTGAAAATATTTAAGATTTACCTTCATGAATCAAAATAATACATTTATATTTTAAATAAGGGCTGCAGAAATTATTGATTAATTTCTCGATTAATCTGTAAAAATTTTTATTGATTAAAATTATTATAATTGATAAAATATCTATTAAAATTATGGAAAATCTGCGCAATTATAGAACCGATTTATCAATAAAGGATCAATTATTAATAATTAAAAATAGTTGCTTTTTTTACATACAAACTTCTCCCTTAAAAAAAAAGATTTTTAAAGTGTAAACTTTAAAATAAGCTTTTTTATCAGGAAAATGATATCAACAATTAAACATTGTTTTTACTTAATTAACTTAACAATAAAAAAAAATTAAATTCATTGACATTTTATTGAACAACTTTTATCTAAATAAAAAAAAATGTGAATTGTCTGTTTTTGTTACTTCCCATGACATTTTCAGTTGTCATACATCTTATTTTTAGCTTTAATCAAAATTATCTATTAATTATTCGGTAATTTTTCAAAAGTTAAGGATTAATTTTAAATTAATGGATAACAGCCCTAATTTTAAATATTATATTTATTATATATTATGTTTTTCTTTGTCTTTAGCTGCAAATATTTTAATTATATGACACGATAAGTTCTGCTAACTCTTGTGTGCAAATAAAAAATGTTAAATTTAAAAATTCATTTCATTATTTTTAAAAATGTTTTATTTATTTTCTTCTTATGTTTATTAAAAAATCTTTAGGCTAAAATACTAAGGACCACCACTATTTAGAAACCTAACACAACACTCTTTGACAAAACTAACAAAATTAAGTTATTAATAATTGTTCATTGGAAAATGTAAAAACAAAGCTGTTAAAATCAAAGATTATTCATTCCTTCTTCAAAAAAGTAACTAAATAGTAAAACTGCATATTACAAATTTTTGTACTTGCTTTTGAACTCAAATAAACATTTTAAAATCAATCTGCAAAATGGAAAAATAATAGAATTATATTTTGCTGATGCATCATTTTTAAGTTCAACTACCCATGTGAGTCTATTTTTAAAAAAATGAAATATTAACAATAACACAAATATCTAATTTATGCCTCTACACTTTTCAAAATGACATACCTTTTCCTAACATTTTATCAAATGTGTGGAATTAAAAAATATGTTAATCTTTCTTTCAAGTAATCAGATAGCAAAATGTAATAGATATATAATATGAGCTCATAAGAAATTAGAATGTCAGTGCAGTTTTGCTTAATTAATAAAAAAATTTTCTGTCCAATCATTTATTGTATAATTTATTAGTGTAAAATATTTTTATTATTTTGCATCTTCCATTGCTTACCTATAATACATTCCTCTTCAATCTTTCAGGAATACTTAGCTGCTGAAATTCGAGATAAAAAATTGAGACTCAGCTGGGACTCAGGAAAAGGACCAGGAGTTGTGTCTTACAATCTCGAGCTTGAACGTGACAAATGGTATCAAGTATTGGCAAAAAGGTAATGAATTATTAATTTTGTTATCAGTGATCAAAGACATTTGGTTCCTCTTTTTAAAAATTTTTATTTTCTGACATAAATAAGTGCATTTTTTAAATGAATTAAGGTGATTGATGCTGAATGGTTTGTTCCCAAGTAGGTATTATTTATAAAGCATTTTGCTATTCCTCTAGCCCTGTGAGACTGATGGAAGGTACACACACAAACACAATTTTAAAAATATAAAAAAGCTTGGTGGTCGAGCCCTAACCTGAATTGCAGTGAAACTATAGATTTCTGCTATTGACACTTTGATAAATGAGATAAATGAAATATTTAAAAGGGCTAATTAATAATCAACACCTGTTACTATAGTAAAAATTTACAGCCATATAATTTTATTTTCAAATATATCATAAGGTGCATCAAACACCATCAACTTGAAAAGGTAAATCTTAAATCCTTTATAAAAAGGTTTAAGTTTATGTAAGCCTTAATATAACTTTTTTTTCAGGGTTGGAGCAGTTGGCCAACTCAAGGTCTGGGATCTAGAGAAAAACACAGAACAATCCGCTAATATGGAAATGGCAACTGTTGGAGCTGGATGTTCTCTGATGAACTTGAATGAAAATGCAACCATTCTTTTGGCTGGTTCAAGCAAAAATTATACGGTTTGAAATTTGCCTTTCTTTTAAGCTTATAGATATATACCAAGTAAATCAGTGCATGAAGTGACTTCGAGCTCGCGCTCCAGAAATTCAGAAATTACATCTTTTACAATTTAAAGATTTAAAGAAAATTTAACAAGTTTAAATGACTTCGTCTTTGATAGATCATTTGATTTTGATAAATTAACATTTTAACATCTGTTTAGAATTTGCTTGCACAAATTACAACATTTTAAGAAGCATAACTTTAATAGAAGTCTGCTTGAAATAAATATTTGTCTTTTAAACAGATTCCAAACAGCATCACTCGCAACAACTTTGTTGGCTGTTTAGGAGATGTGTATCTGGACTCTAAGAAGATTGGTGTGTATAACTTTAAAACAGATGTCAAAGATCACTGCACTGGATGTGATGAAGTGTAAGTTATTTATTGCCTATTAAGAATTCTTGCTAAAGTTACCTCAGTAATGATTTGTAATAATCTTTTTTTTTCAAAGTTTGTTTTATATGATTTTAATGTTCAGAAATGTTTAATAATTTTTTGTTTATTTACCACATTGTATTGAATTATGTTTTGGGGGATGTTTTTTATCAAATATTTTTAAGATCCCCAAAAAATATTTATTGTTACAATTAATAATTACATTCTAATTTGTTAATTTTCAATTAAGAACTTATTCTTTAAATTTTTTTTTATTTATTTGATATTTTAAAATGAAACAGTTTTTCAAAAGCATAAGCTCAAAATTGTTTAGAAGGTTAAAACTACAATATTTATTGTTAAGCATGAGGTTCAAAATTTTATCAGATGTATTTACTTATATGAACAATTACATAAGAAGAACTGTTTTACCCCAACAAATTTTGTTGGGTTATAAATGAGCATACATAAAATATTTGTGCCATAACAAAATAATTTTTTTTTATAGATATCAGGCAGCTGTAGCTTCAAGTAAAGTGTATGTCTTCAATGGCAGAGGATTTGCTAGCTTTAAGTTGAAGAATTATGGTTCTTTGCGTACAAAAGTTGAACTAGAGTTTAAAACCTTTTGGGAAAATTCCAGACTATTTTTTATTGGAAATACTGCCGTGGTAAGAAATATTTGAGATAAATAACTAAAAACCCACTTTTTATAAATCAATAAAACTTGTTTAATTTTGAAATTTAAATTTAACTAATTTTTGTATGTATCTACATACAATGCTCTCTAGTCTTGCTATTACAGCTAAGATTACAAGACATTAATAAAAAGTCTTATTTTAATAAGGCTGATATTTTCTGTAATTGTTCAGAATTGACATTTGGAAATCTTAGTTTAAAAAAAAACAACATATATATCTGTTATTGGTTTGTCTATAAAAATCAGGTCTATTTTCTAAGCCTGAACTATCACATTATTTTTATTATATTTTCATTATTAATTTTAAATTACCTCCACTTAGAAGCAATGTTACTTTTCAGTTAGTTATTAGATTTGCATATTTAACTAAAAAGATTAATATAATGCCCTTAAAATAATTCAACCTGCTACACTCTGTAGGGCGACTTTTTCTCCATTGAGCTAAAAGATGGACGAATATATGTCCGATACGACATGGGAGGTCTAAGTTCTGGATATGGTAACACAACAAATACCTATAACAATAACCAGTGGACAAAGATCACATTTGATAGGAAAAGCAGAGATGGTAAAACTACATGAAGTTCTCTCCTCTATATTGAATACTATATATTATGTGTATGACACAGCCCCCAAATGTTAATTTTTAATGTGCTTGCTACTGCTACAGTGTTTAAGTATCTAATATATCTATAACAATGTAACTAGAAAAAATATATATAAATAACTTTACACACCTCTGTCCTATGACAGACAAAAAAATATTTAATTACATAAAAAATGCAGATACATAATAAATAAGCCTGACCTGAATCAACTAGTACAACAACAACCTTAAAACAACTAAATACACATACTATTATCTAAAGTAAAATCACTTGTCTCCTTATGTAACAAGTAGGCTCCCTCATTCTTCTCAAAGATCAGCCTCCCTTTGATCATAACCGCAGGCCACACCTCTGCCTGTTACTCGCAGTGGGCATTCCCCAGTAGATGGACTGTCAATCACAACAGGTTAAGTTGTCCAGTGGCTGATTCTAATTGCCTCTGCTGTCTTGATATTTTCAATACTTTTATTCTACTTCAACCATACTCTTACTATACTTTTACCTAATTGTCTCTGCTGTCTTGATATTTTCAATACTTTTATTCTACTTCAACCATACTCTTACTATACTTCTACAGGCTAAAAATAAAACAATAATTCAATATACAAAACATTAACACAAGTAAACAATTAAACATGACTAGAAACAGAATACAAACTGTGGATCTTGTCACAAAACGTTGTTTGTGTGGCGTCGTTGTCTAGGGGGTTGTGAACTATTACATCGTCACACTCACAAGAACAAGTATCAGTATGAATTAAAAAGTAGTTTATTAATATAAGTATAAGTGTATAACACATTCAATATATATAACCATCAGTGCGAGAGTTCTGCTAACAAACTTAGCCAAAGAAGACTCCGCACTGAAGGCCCAACGCTAACTGTCGTACACTGACCTCCGCTTCTACACTATCCCCTCTCGGACCACACCTTACGCTCTCCTTCCCCTTTCTCACGCCTTAGTGCCGCACAGTCAGGGATTCTCACCTCGACATATCCCCCTCCTTTCCTTTTAGGTTTCATTCAAGAAATGAAACCGTCAATATAACTATATAAAGGCGAGGTGCAGAATCCAAAATAAACAAGCGCACATAAATCATTTATACAACTAAGCATTTAAAATTTATACAACTAAGCATTTAAAATAAAAATATATAAGTAGAAATAACAAACAATCGTAACAACAATATAATCTTTACCTAATTTCATTGAACTTCATAGATTAAACAGTCACAACTTTTCGTGCCTCTCTCAATCCACATATTTATTTTATTTGTACATTTTTCTTAATACAAATTATTATTACTATTATCAAGAAAAATTACAATTACAAGTCATGAAACATTCATTGAGCTATACACATCAATAAAAAAACAAAACAAAAAATTCCTAACCAGTGTGCAGATGGGGGAATATTTCTGTTGTCACCAATGATCAACAAAAAGCAACCATTGCAAGCATTACAACAAATGATCTTTTCAAAACCTAACTTACATGTGTTTTCCCACATTACTCTACTCGTACGTGGTATGATACCGCAACTGGTGTGGCTATCACCCTGACCACATTCGAACTTGCCTCCTTGAGCTATTAAGGCTATTAATTTCAACGTAGTATACACCAATTCATGTGAGAACCACCCACATTCACCCATAAGGATCATCCATATTTTGCTGAGCCACCTAATTAGCCTAAAAGTAATAAAAAATATCAATAGTAATGGAAACTCAATGCTCAACTTAGTCTTCTGGTCGCCAAAACTCCACCAAATTGTACCATCTCTGCCAAACTCAAATATCCCACTTTTATTTCTTCCACTACTCCTTCTTACACCCCGTCCCTCTGTTTTTACATGTCGCGCTTCAGTAACACCACAGTTCATCTCCCCCACTCGCCATCCTATTAAACTTGTCCGGTGTTCCTCAGCGGAATAGAATCTGAACTGATTTTGACCCCTAGCCGGT
>MUZC01002718.1:870426-897257 GCA_002072015.1 Radix auricularia
AGAGTTCAGGCACAGGTAAAGAAAGCTATAAATTTGATCCTTGCTGTCACAGTGTCAGAGGTTCTAGGATTAGAGAAAAGAGCTCTGGCGGGCACCCGCAGTCCCTTTAGTTCAAGTCTTTAATCCAGATCGCTGACCGGTGATATCTTGTCTGGTTTACGTCTTCTAAATGCTGTATTCTTGCTATTGCAAATTGATACGTAAGAGGTTTTAAAGTTCCATCAATTATTGGAAGAAGTAATATTAAAACAAAGTGTTAATCCAAAAACCACCAAAGGCCATAGGACATAATAGGCGCTGTTGAAATGTTGGGTTTACAATCTGCTAATTTAAAGTCTCGGCTTACCAAAGTCTCCCTGGTATGTGCAAACATCCACATGAATTTATTATCCTTCATAGATCGATGATTAAAACATGGTTTGTTTCTTGAACCAATCTCAGGCCCAAGTTGACCAGTGTTATTGGCTGGTCATGATTCTAGTTGCACATGACGACGTAACTGTAGAAGAATAGATCTTGCCTCACTCGCATCTAAGAATTTACTTATATGCGGTACTGTAAGGTTACGAAAAAAAAACTTCCTCAGAATTCCTATCCTTGGACGTGCCCCCAATGTCACAAAACGTTGTTTGTGTGGCGTCGTTGTCTAGGGGGTTGTGAACTATTACATCGTCACACTCACAAGAACACGTATCAGTATGAATTAAAAAGTAGTTTATTAATATAAGTATAAGTGTATAACACATTCAATATATATAACCATCAGTGCGAGAGTTCTGCTAACAAACTTAGCCAAAGAAGACTCCGCACTGAAGGCCCAACGCTAACTGTCGTACACTGACCTCCGCTTCTACACTATCCCCTCTCGGACCACACCTTACGCTCTCCTTCCCCTTTCTCACGCCTTAGTGCCGCACAGTCAGGGATTCTCACCTCGACAGATCTTAAACTGCACTCACTACAATAATAAAGTAAACAAATAATACCAGACATGGGACAAATTTGACCACTGAAAGTTTCCTCTCATCAACCAGGCCCTCCCCAACAATCACGTCTATCTATTTTTCTGTAATGAGTGGGTGAAAGAGACTGAGTGTGCTTATGTCTTTCATTGTACAAACGCCAATAGTGATCTAAGTTCTTATTGGACAGTACTGTCGGAAAGTTGAGCAACAAGAAATGCAGTTGCACTTCATGACCTTTATGCATCATTTGTGTGTGATGATTCACCAGGCCTCACATAAGTGACCCAGTGGATCTTGACACTCTGATTTTGTCTTTGGAATTCCTGGAAAATCAAAGACAATGATTTGCAACACAATTAACTTAAAAAATGACATACTCTTTATATGAATGATTTATTTACCAAAGTTTAACAAAACTAAAAGCGTTTATCTGAGTTTGTTGCAAACCTTTTTCTGTGCTAACAACACTTAATAACAGGAGAATGCTACTGGGGACCACTTGGGGTCCGAACGGACCACATTGGAAACCACTGATCAAGAATGATTTCCCTTTTTAAAAAAATCGCAAATTCTTGTTGGAAATTGCCTTTAAATACTCATTCGATTATTACTACTTGATTTATATTTTAAAGTTAAATTTTAAAGAGCTTTGTCAATGTGTAAGTTAATAAAGAATTTTCATAAAGAATATTTCATTTAATTATTAAAAATTAGTGAACCAAATTTTTTGGTGAAGTTTTATCCATCTTGTAGTTTTAATCATTCTCCAAAATATTTTTACCAGTTTAATTAATAATGTATATATATGAAAGAATTCCCACTGTGACCCCTCCTCTTTAATCTTAAATGAATAATAGTTAAAGCTATGGCATTTCATTTATATATTTGTATTCAAAATCAAATTATGCAGAAGAATTAGTTGTTACAAATTTCTGTATTGGCAGTTGGTGTTAGAAATAATTTAAAACTGTTTTTTTTTAAATAGAAAATATCTCTGATCATTCTGAGCTAAGCTCCAGTGGAACCTCTTATAATGAGCATAATTCATTCCAGAATCTTACTCATTAAGCGAAACACTCGTGAAACACAACAATTTTTTCCATACAAATCAATGTAAAATACAAAATTGTGTTCCATGCTGTAAAAATAATAAATTTTAAAAAACTTCATTAACATTTATTCCAATAAAATTACTTATGAATTGTTAAGAAGTGTAAGAAATTGGAATAAATTAAGTTTCTGCGTAACTCATTATGAGGAATTTTGCTCATTAAGGGAGCAATTTCTTCACACATTTGTTTTGCTAGTTATGAGAATTACTCATTATGAGAGATGCTCGGTATGAGAGGTTTCACTGTATTTATTGAAACATAAATGAAGGTGAAGAATAACAGTAAACACAACTTTGTTTGTTGATGAACCTTAGACATATTTTTAAGACACCTTCAAAATCCTACATGGAATGGGATCTATAGAAAAATGTGAGAGAAGCCAAAATGGGATATCACTGGGATGGGATATCACTGGGATGGGATATCACTGGGAACTGGATCCCATCTGGCATTTGATACCATTACAATAAATACTACTAGAATTTTAACCTCAACAAGAAACTAAATTTCATTAGAAAAAGTGATCATAATGGGGAATGGGTTTATACCAACCGTGTTATCCTGTAAGAGTAAGGGAATGTGTTGTGGAATTCTATTCTATCGGGAAAAGAAATATTTAAACTAATAATAAGTCTTTTGTCTTGAAATTTTAAAACAAATTATTGAAGAAGGTTCTGTTAATGACAGGGTGATTAATTTATATGTCATCTTGTGGTTTTAACTGTAAATTTTGATACTTCCTCCTTTTTCCTATATCTTGTGTCATTGTTAGTTGTTTTTCATTTTTTATTTTACATAAATATTTTATGAAATAGAATGTTTTAAGAATTTAAATATAATTTTATTACTTATGTAAGTACGTATTTTATGTTTATCGTACCGATGATGGCTTCAACCGAAATGTTTACTGTCGTGTTAGTTTAAAAATAAAGCTCAAATTTGTTTTTATTGCACAATTTGTTCGAGTATTTTGAATTTTATTTAAAAGCTTTATCGCAGTCCCATTCTATATATGTCATCTTAAAGTTTGTGTGTGTTTTTCTTAATGACGTCACGCGGGTATAAAGGCTAATTTTAAAATATGTGAAAACTTATAATTTTACAGCATTATTATATGTAGTAATAGTGGGTTTTGCAATGAAGAGAGGATCTGGCATTCAAGATTATTTCTTAAATTATTTTACCCACCAACTGTTTATCTTATATAATTATTTTATTATAAAAACTATACAAATATTAAACTCTTTTTTTTTTCAGCTTTACTATTGGTGGGTAATGAGATGATCAAAATGAAGTCAGGACCTGGTAACCAAACTGGCCTAGACCTGCCACCAGATTCTTTCATGTATTTTGGTGGCATTCCTACAACACTGATCACCAATAAATTTAAAGGACTGTAAGTATTTTTGCGTAAAATCATCAAGATATCCATCCATCAGGTGCCGTGCCTATAGGTGTAAGCGGTCATGCTCCTCCACAGCTCTCTGTCTTTGGTATTGCCCATCAGCTCCGCTGGTGATTTTTCCCCATGCCATCTTGTCAGCCTGTCCAAAATCTTTTCTCTCTGTCTGCCTCGATCCCTTTTGCCCTCTATCTTTCCTGTTGTTACTGTGTGTTATAGTTTGCCTTGCCTCATGATGTGTCAAAAAATTTAGATTGTCTCTTTCTAAAGTTAGACATGATTTTTCTTTTCTGGCCAACTTCTTTCAGAAAACTTTTCATTACATCTCTTCTCCGTCCATGGTAATTTTAACATTTGTCTAAAGAACCACATTTCACAGATACATTAAAAAAATTCACTAATTCAATTTTTAAATTCCTAATCAGATTTTATGGAGAAATTCCTCAGTCATAATAACTAACACCTGTTCTTTTAAATACAAACTAAAGAATCTCAAACTTGAATATATCTTTGATCAGATTTCTTTATATTAGGAAAATTAAAATAACCTCATTTTTAAAATCAATTAAACTATATTATTAAATTAATAAACCAGAACACCGATAATTCTGGAGTCTGCAGTGACAAAAATGAAAGAATCATTTACATTATAATAAATTTTAAAGGAAATATTATAAAATCATTTTTAATAAACTTGGTTATGTACATTAATTGTTTAAAATAAATTTAAGTAATTTGTAATCAACCCAATGAAAGCTAGATATTGTTTTAGAATTAAGAATAATTTTAAAACAAAGAAAGTGCTCTATTCTCTCATCCAGGTCATTATGCAACTTTCTTAATGCTACTAACGATATTTTCTTTTTCTTCAGAAATGAAACACAATTCTTCTTTGGTTGCATGAGAAATCTCAACTATGGCACCTTGCCTCCAGATGATGACGCCAGTCAACTTGTAGGGGTTCAAGCAAGTTCTGGCTGTAGAGAAAATGTTTGTCAATTATTATTTTCTTAACTTAAACAAGTCATTATTTTTGTTTTGGTTTGTTTTTGTTAAAAATCAATATTTAAGGAATGATTCATATAAACACCAGGTATAAAACACCTTTAAGAGCAGACACATACAAATTATCATTGTTCACGTCCGGAATTTGGGAATGCAATGGGTTGCCTGAAAAAACCCCAGTAAAACCAACATTTTATCAACATTTAAAACTCTAATAAGAATGGAGGACTAGACTCAAGCCATGGATAAGCTTAGGATGTAATAATCTTCTGTTATAAAAGGAGCATCTGTAACAAATAAGATAAGACAATTTCTTATCTAGATTCTACATGTGGAACTGAATCTAAGTTTTTAAAGACTTTTATAGTTATCCCTGAGAAATTCTCCCATCTATTTTGCCTCTCTCTCCCAAAAGGAACTGCTAGCTACTGAATCTTTTTCATGTCCTAATTTCCTTATTATCAGTTGTGGGGGATGAAAGCTGAGATGAAGGCCAGCCATAATGAGTAAATTCATCCCATCTCTATGACTAAACATATTTAAACCAGCCTCTCTCACTCAGTGGTGTATCAAGCCATGTTTTCCCCAAACTTGTGTTATTCAGAACAGAACATATGGAAGAATATTGTGGGCCTGATGCTCAATTTGTCGCTTAGAGCTGGTATATATAATTATGAGGAAAATATCACTTAAGACAAAAGTGAAGTCGATTTCATTTTAATAATTATAAGTATTATTTATTGGGCATTCTGGAAATAATTTTAATTAATAAAGAATTTTATGAACATTTTAAAATTCATCTCACTGATTTATTTAAATTTAAATTTGCCCCATGAGTAGAAAACCAGGTTGTCATGAATGAGGTAATTTTATATACATTTGTGTTCCTGTACATCTGATCATTTACAGGGCATTCACAACGTAGGCTTCAATGGAGATGGGTATCTGATGCTGCAGAGCAACAAGTTAGATTTCTCCAGCCAGAAAAATGACATATCATTGAATTTTGTCACCAAGAAAGAAAACGCAATTATAATTATAGCCAGGGATATTCCACCTGAGGTAATTTTCATTATAATTAAGTATCACATTCTCAATAAGACTTTCTGTACAATTTGAAATCTTATAGATATTTGTTCAGTTAAATGTCCACACATCAGTCTGATCATTTTATGTTTTATAAAGTATTCCATGTGCAGTGCATAACAAGTCACACAGGTGAGTTTAATGTCAGTTTGGATCTTGATCTTGGCTTGTTACTCCTAAGTTGATGTTTTCTTCTAAGAGAAACCGATTTCAGTTTTAAATTTAAAAAATTTTTGGTATAAGTTTTAATTTACATCTGAAAGTTAAATTATAAAGAAAAAGATTTTTTAAAAAAGATATTATAAAATCTGAAAATGGGTCATCAAGGCAATAGGAAACCTTCTTCAGCAAACTAATATATGATATAGAATAGGACTGTGATAAAGCCTTTAAATAAAATACAAAATACACAAATTGTGTAATGAAAACAATAGCCAAAATGTTTACTGTCGTATTAGTTAAATAATAAAGCTCAAATTCATTGTTTTCATTACACAATTTGTTTGTGTATTTTGTATTTCAGGAAGCTAACAACAGCAAAGACAATACAACCAAGAACTCAGTGAGATGAATTTAATATACTATTATAGCTAGTCAGGAGGTTTATGTAAAGGGAGAAAAATTAAGCCAACAGTGAATGGTAATAACAGACTAGGAGTGGAGAAATAATTTGTTTACCAACATCATAAATCATAACATTATATATGTTTGTTTTCCCAGAATTACTACACAATATCATTAGATCAAGGTCAGCTGGTGGCTATCATCAAAGACAGTGGTTTTGAACCACCCGTGATGCTCACCTCTCAAAGGAAATACAATGATGGCAACATGCATTGCGTCTCTTTAATTAAAGAAGGCAGCCAGTGAGTTATATTTTAAACTCACACAAGGGAGTTTATTATTAACATGTGACCCAAATATATGTCTGTACCTGTTGCGGGGTGTGTTAAATTTTCTGGTCCATATACCAGATATTCTATTTTTTCTCATATCATTTCTTCACTTCATATGACTTCTTTTATTTATTTATGTATATAAATGCTTAGTTTTTTTTTTCAAGTGCTTCAGGTTTAAGAATATTTGAAAATATGACCATCACCTGTTTAATTTTATTCTTGCCAAGCTGATTTTAATACCACATTGTCTTTCCATCCCAAGTCTTTTCTATTGCTCTTTAAGCTTCTTCTGCTGTCATATGGTCTGGTACTTTCAATTGCTATCCTTTTATTTTCTTTGGCTGTGGCTTTTCATTGGTCTTTTAGATTTAGAGTAAAGAATTCTCATCTTAATTGTTGACTAGATGAAGGTTTATTTCTTTTTCAATTTAAGCAACTAAAATATTTAAATAATATAAAAATACATGTAAATATAAAGATAACATCAATGGGTTTATGCCTCTTTATAACACTGATGTTTTTAACAATCTTATTTTCCCATGTCCAGCCCAGCTATAAATAAAACCACAATGTTTATTACAAGATTAAACTTAATTAATTTTGTTTTAAAAATTCTTTTAACAGAATTCAGCTGGTGGTTGATGATGTAAATGTTGCTTCTGGAGAGAGTCGTAATGTGGTTTTTGGGAATACAGGTGACCTTTACCTTGGGGGAGCACCAAATGATGTAGATGACATGACACCAACAAATTCTAAACTTGATGGATGCATTAGTGACATCATAGCCAATGGAGTGTTAGTACAGATGCTTTTTTTTTCTAACCATATAGTGCACTGAGATGTTTGTATTTGACTAGATGTAAAAATCTTAATAGTTCTTCAGACACCCTGAAAAGTATAGTGTCAATCCTGCCAACCTGACAGCTATAAGGATAATTATCTTGCAGACAAGATGCCAGATATTGAAAATTTCATTTGCCTTACTTCCCTTTGAAACACTATTAAGTTTCTGTTATATATATTTTTTTTTCTACATTTATACCAGTATGTTAATTTTTTTAGCTTTTTAAAATTATTTTTCCCCACTACAATTAAGATTCATTGATTATGCATACAGATGATATATTTTCTTAATTTAAATCTATGCAACAGTTTACTTTCCATGAGTGATGCCAAGCAGTATAAACGGGCCAATGTTGGTCAATGCAAGTTCAGCATAGATTTGAGTGCCCCCGTAGTCGCCCCGAGGCCATTAGAGGCTCCACCACCAAACGACAGCTCCAATCCAGTGGCCTGTGTCCAGGAGGCCAAATATGAAGCTGAGGATAATGCTAAAGCTGTGGCAAACACTGCATCTTTTTTTGCTGAGATATACAAAGTGAACCCAGATGATTTGAGCAGAAAGTAAGAAACACACTATTAGTCTTTTTTCAAAAATTCTAACATAAAAGGTTATAATTTACACAGTGGCGTAGCTAGAGGGCGGCGTTTGTGGGCAGTTAAAAAGTACAGACATTTCCGACAACCGCCCTTTAATTTTTTGATGGGGTAAAACCAAGTTGAAACAAAAATATTCATGATTTTGAGCCTTAAATAATGGGTCGCACAACATTTGTTTGATTACATATTGGTTGTTAAAACTAACGCAAACTCATCCAAAAATTTAAATCAACACACAAAAACACTTAACCGCTGTGCCAAAAAATATGAGCTATTAATATCTCCACGGCAGTTTTTGCGTGGAATTTCCACATTTTTACTTCCAAGTAGTAATTTATGTTACTGTTTCAGTTTTCATAAAAGTATTGTAAGGGAATTATTAGAATTTAAAATTATTTCTTTTTTATTGCATTAAATTTTTTTTAAAGTAGCACAAATTAAAATACGGCTATTTAATAAAATGTTACGTCTATCCAATTGAAGTAATGTGCAGATAATTTGAATTACGACAAGAACATGAAAATATTCAAATTTCCAGTTAATTAACACCTCAGTAGGCATAAATAATTAAAATTGACATTTGAAGAAGAAACGAGTAAAACGAGATCAGATGCTGGAATTCTACTTGATTCAATGCGACCTATTTCTTTTCTGTTGTTGAGCCTTCTCGTCCATGAGGGACATCTATCGATCATCGCCGGCGTCTGCACTTCCACCTAGGACATAGGCCACCTACAAGAGACCTCCAGGCATCTCTATCCTGGGCCATTTTCTCCAGGATCTTCCATTCATGGCCAATTCTCTTGATGTCTGCCTCCAATTCTCGGCGCCAGGTGTTTCTTGGGTGGCCTCTTTTCCGTTTACCCTGTGGGTTCCATTTCAGGGCTTTCCTTTTTGTATTAGAAGCAGGTTTCCTTAGTGTATGACCGATCCACCTCCACCGCTTTTGAAGAATCTCTTCCTCGATGGGCTTCTGTTTAGTCCGCTGCCACAGTTCCCGGTTGCTGATTTTGTCCGGCCAGTGAATTCTGAGAATCCTTCTTAGACAATTGTTAATGAAGGTCTGGATTCTGGCAAGGTTTACAGCCGTTGTTCTCCATGTCTCAGCTCCATATAGCAGCAATTTCTTTTCTATGTTATCTCAATTTATCGGAACTCGTTTTTTGTTTGTTTTTTTTTGTTTTTAATTAATGCAAACTCATTTCAGGATACAAAGCGATATGCTAATAAAAAACACTATTATATCAGCCAAAACAATTTGTGTAGAAAATATTAGTCGTTAAAATTCAGAAGGCGTGGTTATATCTTAACAACAAGAAGTTCAGCGAGAATTGTCTTTATCAATGGATAGAATTTAAAAGAAAATAAAATAACGCTTTATTCAAGTGCATATCCTTGCAAGTAAAATTCCTATATAATACCTTATAAACATGTAACCTACTAAATGAAAAATTTGTACATCAAATGAATTAATATTTTGACAATGATAAAGCAAGTTTCAATATTGAAAGAAAGGGATCCCACTTTTTTAGCTCTACCTACACTACTAGAAGAGGCATTACGTTAAAAAAACGAGGGGAAAGACCTTTTTATCTATTGGAATTTTTTAACAGTACAAACTGGAAAGTTATATTTATATTTTATATACCCAACAGAAAATTGTAATTTGGCTAAGAATTTTCTCAACTATTGCAATGAGTGTTGCTAGTTGTGAAAGGAGCCCCTCCATACTAAAGTTGATAAAAAGAATTATCTTCGTTTCCCAATGAGTGATTTATGACAATAACATGTAGCAATACTGACCATAGAACAAGATATTACAAATAATTTGAAAATTTGATAGCATAATACACGATTTTCTACTATGAAAGGTAGTAAAGTAAATGTATAAATATGTTTACGTACTAATGTATACAATTTCTTTGGAAAAAAAATAATTCATCTATAAATACAAAATAAAAGCATATTAATTTGTTAATGTTTTTGGAATGTGTTGCCTCGTTTGGGCAGGGGGNTAAGTGTGTATTTATAGGTATATCATTTTATTTTTATGCGGCCTCCTATATTACTACTTACATAAGTATGGTATGCAATGGTAAAAAATTTTCCCACCTTTAGTTCTCTTCAGTTATAATTATTTATTTATGTTTATTTAATTTATAAGACTCCATCATATGAATGACTTAAGGAGTCAGCCATAAATGACTTCACGTTATTTTGGCTGATTTTTTAACCCTCACCACTCGTCACACATCATGATAAAAACATAGACCCGTTTTTCCATATGACGTCACAAAGCGTTGGCCATTCCACATAAAAACGTATTTACTATTTAAAAATGAGCAAGTTTCAAATCAATTTTTAGTCATTTAAGTATGTTTTTAGTGTAAGGCTGCACTATAATATTGTAACACACGTGAAGCCATGTCAAACGTCATTAAATAAAGTGTCATTTATCAAATATTTAAGTTGCGCGTTTTTGATGTGACGTCACATTTATTAAACATTCCCTCTCGTCACAAATGTGGCAACTCCCCGCCCGGGGCGTGACGTCATTATGGATGGCCTCTGAAAAGGGCGGCAACTTGGAGACCGCCCCGGGCTGTAAAAGTCCAAGCTACGCCACTGAATTTACATCTATATTAAGTGTATTGTTTTGAAAAAATTCTATTATAGAGTCAAAGTTATAACATCTTGTTTTAAATTTTGTTTATTTTATCCTAGTTTTGTGTTTGAGTTTGAATTTCGAACTTATTACCCCAATGGACTATTTGGATACCTGGCCAATAATGACAAGTCATTTTATTTTGGAATACAACTGCGCAATGGAAGACTAGAAATAGCATACACTTATGTGGGAAGACTCTCAAGAATTGTTTTTGAAGAGATGGCAAATGATGGGAAATGGCACTCAGTGAGTAGTAAATTTAATTTAATTACCTTTTTATTATTTTCACTGTAACTTTTTTTTTCATTATTGAGCTATTCTTTTTAAAAGGAAATAATAATAATAAAAGCATTTAAATATAGAAAGTAAATGGTAAAACATATTTTTTAAATTTCTTAATTCATATTCTGTTCTGTGAAATGCTAATGGCCAAATATTATGTTCTACATTATTGTTTTTTCTTTATCAAAGGTGCACATAATGAAATCAAACAATGTACTGACTGTGAAATTTGATAGGATGGCAAAGAGTGGGACTATTGATCAACTTTTAAATATTTCACTTCCGCTTCATCTTGGTGGACCAGCAGACAACAAAGAATTCAAAATTTCCAATATTGATTTGGTAATTTAATTTGTTTTCATGAAGCTACCTTACAGGTTTTTTAAAATTCAGCAGTCATCTACATGATTACCAAATTCTATGTTTTGAGCATAAAATTGATAGTTAACACTATTAAATTTTTTCAGTGTTTAGAAACAAAAATTTGATATTTATTCTATTTAAAAAAATTATTGTTTTTTCAAAAGGAGCCCATAGCCCAGATGACGATGTGACAGTTATTTTAATCATATGCATTGTTGCTTATGTCATGTTGGTATTAATATTTTTTTACCTTCCAAATGTTGCAGGTGGACCACAGTGTGAGAGGTTGCATTCGATCGCTGGCAGTCAACAATGTGCCCATCAATATAACTGATACACACATCATACAAGATGTTACCGGATGTTTTAAGAATGTGGAGCCAGGAGTTTATTTTGGAGGAGATGGTTGGGGGATGTACGGTCAGTAGAACTGAAGCTCTAAAATATTTTTTTTGCTCTCCATGATGTACATTTCAATAAACTTAAATATAGCAGTTTATTAAATTATACAAATTTTACGTATTGATTAAAGATGTCAGAAGAAATACAATATATTTAGTCCTAGATTCTCAATGCTACAATTTATTAATTTATGTATTCCTTTCCTCCAATATTTTACAGTTTTTATTGCTATATCTTATAGACAGAACTGTTTCTTCTTATTAATCTTTGGGCATTAATATAAATTTTCCTTAGAGAAACACTTAAATGAGATTATTTTTTCTTCAAATGTTAAACTGCAGAACTTCTGTTTTTTTCTGCACAGCGAATGATTTTATTATAAAGCCAAACTTCATAATTAGTTTAGAATTCAGAACAACTAGCCAGGATGGTATACTTGTATCTGCTAGTGACCCAGCCAGAGGATTGGGAATTACCCTTGAATTGCATGATGGGAAGGTTAGTCATTTTAAAACAAATGTAATAAATTCAGATTATAGATGCAGTTCAGTTATGTTATAGCAGTATTAGCACAAAGTTATCTTAATGTTTGTATTGTTACGAAGTCAGCTTAATTTTTTTTTTAAATGTCACTGATTGTAGCAATACAATTGTTGAAAATTTGCAAATTTATTTTAAGATTAAGAATTGAATGGTGCAAAAATATTTAATTTAAAAAAAAACAGCAAAAGTTAATGTGCGGTTTTACAGCTGTGATAAAAATGGTGCATTTAACTAATGACCCAATTTATTATGGACTAAAAATTTAATCTTGCATGAGAAGAGTATTGTTATTTTTAAATCACTTTAACTGTGATTAAAAGCAAGCATTTGTTAGATATTAAGTAAAGTCTTAAGATTTATTTAAATTTACCCAAGATCTACAATTTATAAACTTGAATAATTTATCTTCATGAATAAGCTAATCAAGTTTACACACATCAAAATTGGTTGCAATTCCATTATTACATGAATATTAACATCTTATTAATATTTTAAATATTTTATTTCTGTACAGCTTAAGTTTGCATTGAAGAACTCCGCTGGCTTGTACCGTGTTGAGACAAGCAATGAAAACTTGTACCACTTCTGTGACAACAAGTGGCACAATGTTAGGGCTACTTTGACAAATGAATCATTATCAATATCAGCAGATTTTGAACCCTTCATAAAAGTTAATTTAGATGGCATGCAGAAAAATATCAAGACTGAAAACCCACTTTTTATAGGTGGCTTTGAGTGTAAGTACCAATAAAGAAAGTTTTATTAACAAATTATTTCCTGAAACTTTAGCAATAGTTTCAAGTTAGGAAACTTTAAAAATCTTTTAAATTTAACAAAATATATTTTGCTCCAGAAGTAACATTGATAAATTAATAATGGAACACACTAATTTTAAGGTTTAGAAAATTTAGGCAAAAAAAAATTGATGTTTAATAGTAATTGTAGATTTTATTGGTGATTTCAAGAAAATAATAATATAAGAAACATAAAAAAAGGTTGTTTAGCTGTGTAAGTATTAATAATTAGAAAACAATCAAGAACATATTCTGTAGTAAAAAGGAGTAACTAAAGATATTTTACCCCAAGTAACTTCCAATATAACTTCTAAATCTTTTTTAAAAGACAGTTTTGGTAGGTGGAAGAGTAGAGTTTGCGATTAAGCATGTGGCTTGGGGCATTTTCAAATACAATTTTTAAAAATTTTAAAATCTATACTCAGAGTATTTATTAAATATATTAGAAATCGGGAGTTAACATGGGAATGAGGATCTAACAAGTTAGTAGAAATTTCTAACAAAATTAAAATAATTTCATTCTGATTCAGGTTAAAGAATACAAATGTAACCTTTTTTTTCAGTGGCCTTTACACAAGTTGCCAGCCTGTCATCTGATATGTTTATTGGTTGCTTAAGGAACCTGACACTTGATTATTCCAATGTGGACTGGTATTCTCTCGTTAATCAGAAGAATGTCATGAAAACAGCATGTCCCACGTCTTGATGTGTTTTAGCTTATGTTAAACAATTATTTATTAATTAACCTAGTTTTACTAAATTATTCAGCCACGCATTTTAATAATACAATCTAACTAAATGCTCAACTGCTGAATTTGTTTACCCATTTAGGTTTTTATTTTTAAATTATTTTTTATTTCGTACAATTTTTAATAATTAAACTTCTGCATAATATTGATATATAAACAAATGTTACAATACTAAACAAATAGAAATTAGTGATTGTTAAAAAAACATCCAAGAAATTTTTTAATGAATTTATCAACATAATTACATTTCTTAAATTTCATTTCAAATCATTTCATTTGAAAACCAATCTTTTTGCACAATAATGCATCTGAAATGTCCTACAAAAGTTATGTTATTTGCTTGACAGAAGATTTACTTTTGAAATAAGATCAATCAGGTTATAATTTTTTATATTAAAATGGAATTTAAGTATTCAGTTACTTTAAAATGATTTTTATTATGATTTTATTTTTATTACGACAAAGACTTACGCTCCACGTTGCCAATTTAGCCGTTACCAACCACACTACTTAATCTTGCTAATATTGAAACATTAATTTCAATATAAATATGTTTATAGGAATAATAAGTATTGTCTAAATGTTGGCTATTCAAATAGGCTGCTAATTATCCTAGCTGGCATGTTTAAATTTAGATATGTGTATAATAAATAATAAAGAACAACTGAATAGTAAATCAAACTATTGAGATTTTTAAAAAATCAATTATTGTTTGTTTATGAAACATGCAGTATCAATATTGACTTTGTTTTGTCTTTAAATTAAAGGAGAACTCTACTGCTACATCAAGTCATTAAAAGTGAAAATTAAGCCCAAAAGTAGAAATGCATAAAAAAAAAACCAAAATTATTCAGTTATTTTAAATAGGTAGAAAGCAAAGTCTGCAGCTTTATGTAATTAATTTCTGACATTTTTTAAAATTCCAAACCATGCATTTTCTGATGCTTCTAGTGTTACTGGATCTTCAATTGTTCTTATGTTCAGTATTTATTTGGCATATAATCTGTCTTTACATTTAACTAGCAAATGCGGTGGTCTAGTGGTAGCATGCTGTTGTACCGAGGCTATAGAGAGTCATGGGTTTGAGCCTCGCTGTTTGCAAGGTCCCCGAGTTCACCCAGCTCCCTATGGGTATCCAATATCGGTTGGGGAGGTAAAGTCAGCTGGGCATTGTGCTAGCCACAAAATCCCTTGCTCCTGGACCGTGGCTCATTTAAACATGTGAATGCTAATTCACTTTCCCCCCCCTGTAAGCCATCCTTTTCTGAAAAGGGGACTTTACTTTACTTACATTTAACTAGAAAATAAGTGTTCTTTGAAGCCTTTTGGTATGATTGTAAATTGAATGTATTTTTAGATTTAGATATGGAAGATTTTAATCATCTAGTCTAATATAATCGTAATTCATCAGTAGATAAATTAGTATTAATTTTGTGTAGTGTTATAAACAAAGTCGTTCCTTAAATCTAAAAGTGCGTTTCCATTTTGTATACTTAAAAAAAAAAAAAAAAAAAAAGTATTATTTTAGAAAACTGATCAACTATCTTTTAAATCCATATTCTCTGTGTCATTTCTATGACTACAGCTCAGTAGCATCTCATGCCAAACAAGATCTTAAAAAATTATATGGATTTTTTAAAAAAGCATTTGTGTTAAAAATAAATATTTATAGATTTTTTAAAACTCATGTATATTAACTAAATGTAACAACATGAGCAACTAGAAAGAGAAATAATAAAATTCAGCTGTGATCTTAGTGGTTGTTTGAAGCTGAATGAAATGGCATCTTCATAAATACCTCATAATGCCTTGGATTATTAATTAAATCTTATTGATTTTTTTCATGTTTAAAATGTACAGTTTTTTAAATTGTATTCCTAATAGACTCTCTTTCAATGATATTTACTGATATACTTTGTCTAAATGAAAAACCTAAGTTTGAAATGGTATACTATAACATTTATATATTTTAAGTTTTTGAATAGTTGATTTGATAAGATTCATTTTTTGTTAAGTTTCAAAAAAGTTTGAAAGAGAAATTGGAGTTAATATCTCATATAATTTAAATGTGTCAACAGTTATGTTTTGGAACTAAAGTATCATCCTAAAAAAGAATCACTTTCTTGATCAATATAAATGTAAATTAAACTGATTACTATGAGTATTTAAACGTAAAATACCTTTAAACTCCTGCAAGAAAAATAAAATTATATATCTTAATATTATGTAAATTGCATTCATTTTTTGTACTTCAATAATCCGGGCAATATAAATACTTAATATATCATTTGTTGTTGTTGTTGTTGTGCATTTGTGAGCCTAGTGTGTCTATTATGGACTGAATGGGAGCAAAGTTCAATATTTGTACCGTTTTGTTTCAATCTGGCAAGTATGTTTGCTCTTTATTACATGAATATATATATATATATATGATTTATTTTACTTCTTGCTAGGTCAGACTGGCCTATGTAAAGATAATTTTTATTTTACTTCCTAACAAAGTTAATTTTTCTACTAAAAACAACACAAGTTCATAGCTGGTTGATCAACATAAAAATAAAAATATTTTTCTCATATAAAAATGTAAGACAAAATAATTTTAAAATTATAATTAAAATGTGAGGGGTACAGTGGCAGAGGCGTCACTAAGGTTGGTGTCAACCAGGGCAGTAGCCCAGGGTGTCACCTAGGGCGGTAGCTCATGGTGTCACCCCTTCATGACTTAACCCATAGAGCTCTACAAGTTTTCCAGTGCCAATTAACGGGATTAAATAGAATTTTACATTCTGGTGTCACCCCCCCTGATGGTGTCACCCAGGGCAGCCTGCCCCCACCGCACCCCCTAGTGATGCCACTGTGCAGTGGTCTAGCAGTAGCTCGCTGGACTGCCAAACCAAGGCAATTGAGAGTCACGGGTTTTAGCTCCGGTAGTGGCATGGCCCCTAGGGCATTATTCTAGCCACACAATCCCCTGCTTGTTAGTGGTGGCTTAATGAAACTTGTGAACGCTACTTCACTTGCCCCATAGTCCGCCATGCACTGTGAAAGGGGTTATTAATTAAAGTGTTTTTTCATACAGCTGATTGTTAAACAACCATATTTGTTTGTATCTCCAATCATTTCATTTTATGATAATGTACACTCATTGCCTTCTTATACTGATAATATATTTTGTGATAATCATCAAATATTTATTTTATATATTCATATCCAAACAATTCCTATTTTAATATTTAAAACCAATAATCTGTAATTTCATTTTGTAAAAAAAAAAGTGTGAAATCGATACTTTTTTAATTAATAATAAGTTTTCTTTTTAGTTTCTCCTGATCTTTTTGTTTAAAATTTAAAATAGAAACAAAGTAACTATTTTGGTTTAAAAATAAGTAAAATAATTTGTTGTGCTCATAATGGAAAGTAATAATCTATCCAATTTTTTTAAAAAATGATTTTTTGTTAAAATTCTGATTTTAAACATTCATTTTTCAGTTTTTGGTTATTTGCTTCCAAATATAATTTTTCTTATTACAGTTTTCTTTATCATTCATTAAAATTAAATTATCTTTGCTAATTGCCCACATAGCTTTAGCACACATGGATTTTTTAAATATTTTTTTTGAACATTAAGTAATGAATTTCAATGCAATTACTTTTAACAGGGTAAATATTAAACTTAATTGGCATAATTTTAAAAATAAATTGATTAGATAATTTTTAAATTGCAGTTTTAAAATAAATTGTATCAATCATTAAATTCAACTTATAAGACCACACATTACAAATTTCACGTAATTTACTCATTGGCCATCAGCTTGAATTGTGCAACTCCTTTTTAGCTTTACTCAAATTAAGTCATGAAACATAGCTACTCCTAAATATGCATAATATAATTTTTATAATAGCCAAATATGTATATTTAATGAATTAATAAATAGCTCAGAGTATTTAACATCTCTTTGTTGTTTATTTAATTATTCATGGTTTGATATTAATGTGGCAAATTAGAATGCTAGAATTTAAACAGTTAAATCCCTTTGAAAAGTGTTTTACTTAGACTTAGAGTGAGATCTTTTCTTTAACATATCTTGTTTTAAATTATTTTATCAATATATTTTATCAATGTCTTTTTGAGCAATTGAGACTGTCAAGTTTTAAAACATCATTAAGATTAAAAACTCATCCATGACATCTAAAACAAATTCAGATGCATTTACTAATAAATTTTAAAAAATAATAATAATATAAAAAAAACCTTTAAAGAAAAAGAAAAAGAAAATAATAATATAGATTAGGGCTGGTTTTAACGATAAACAATTATTTTTGGTTCAATTAAATTGTAACAAAAAAATAAAAATAATAATCCCTTTATTAACTATTAATTTTAATACAAATAGATGCAACTGAAAACCTCATGGGGAAAAAAATAGGTAATTAAACTTTTCTGTTTTTATGAGTTATTCTCCCTTTTATTCGTTGTCATGGTTTTTACGTTATTCACGTCTAAACAAATTTATTACAATACGTGGGAAAAGTTAGTAGGTTAAAAATAAAATGATTATTAATTATTAATTATTTTTTTTAGAAATTAAATTTAAAAAAAAAATATTTTTATTAAATAAAAATTATTACAGTAATTTTAATCGATTAGAATTTTGAACGAATAATCAATAAATTTATCTTTAATTTCAGTAGCCTTAATATAGTTAATATAGATCATATGTATCTTTTTCATTTGCCAAAAATTGCTTGAATTTTATTATAAACTGCTAACTTTAAACCTCAAATAATATTTTCTTTACTACAAAAACCCAGACTGCCACTACTATTCTAAGTTCCCCAGCCTCAACTCTAACTTTCTTCAAAGTGCTTGAAGTTTGCCCTAATTTGCGGTGTGCTTCTTAATTTAGGCTGCAATAAAAAAAATATTTAAAAAAAATAATAATAACACACAATTATATTCGCAAATTCAAGATTAATTTGCAAATCTCATTTGATAACCGAATTTTTTAAAATTGGCTGTTTGTTGAATAGTTGGCTCACTGTGGAGCTCGATAAATTTTATTAAATTATCTTATTGAAAAAAAAAAGTCAAAACAAAGTTAGTCAACTTTTAATTCAAATCCTACTGTTATGCGAAAGAGGGTAACACGGTAACATTTAATGTTAATTATTAAAAATGTTCTTATTAAAATACATTTGAATAAATGTGCTTAGTTGAAAGGAATATGTCTATGGTTTTTAAAAAAATTATAATTATAATATTGTTTGAAAAGGTTAAATCTTTTGAAAAGGAAGTGTTCAAGTCAAATTATCACACCCCCTAAAGATACGCCCACACATTCGTTTCCCATACATGACCCACATTTACTCCAGTCTTCCTGTTACATAATATACTGGGTCATTGACGCCATTCAAGTTTTGACCAGAGACCATCTTCTAAGAGCAAGAAAATCCCCAAAATGTATCACATCAGTTGACCCAATTAACACTCTATTGCTTGTGTTCCCAAACTGTCGACCCTTCGAGTTCAAAAGATGGACGGTTAAAAAAATTTGGGCAAACTGAATTGGGATAAAGTTCATGTGATTGTGCCACTGCACAGGAAGTTACAAGGAGTAATCTGAAAATAGTTAGAAAACAACGAGAAAGCAAAACTAGCGACGACATCTGAAATGGAGCTTGCTGAGGTTCCCCCCCCCCCCCCCGGGGTTGACATTTCAAGGGAGAAAACTGCTTATACTAGATTTTGGCCATGGCTTGCCTCCCCTCCCATGGGATTAGCTCAATGTTGTACTAAGTCTCCCATATGTCTGACACTGGGACGTCTTTGATTAATGAGCTCTTAACTCACCACGGTATGAGGGGGGAAGGGGGGGCGGTGTCTTGTGACGTCATTCCCCAGCATCCAATGAATTATTGAGATGCATATTGATAAGAATAATTTGAATTGATGACAGGGAAAATGTCCAACTTTGGTCCAATTATTGCATTAGATGTACCCTTTATCAAAATATTGGAAAATTCCACTCTCTCTCTTGCTCTCTCACTCTTTCTTTCTCTTCACTCTCTACTTCCCCTAGACTCTCTGTTTCCTTCTCCCTCTTTCCCTTTCTCATTTGCCCTCTCTGTCACTCCCGCCCTCTCCGTCACTCCCTCTCTCTCCCTCTTTCACTAAAACATATCCCCACTCTCCTTACTCCTTCTTTCCTGGCCTATTATTCAAATTTGATATAGATTCAGTGTATTAAAGGGGTACATCGTGATACGAATGTCTCGCGTCATGAATATTTCTGGATGCCAACAACAATCTCGAAAGTTTTTAGTCTCGGGTAACGAACAGTTTCTCGGGTTACGAATGAGAGTGCGAGCGTGGGAGAGCAAGGTTTAATATTCAAGACAAATTATTGCCTTAAGCACACGAAGGTCACACAATACAACACCGAATAGCGCAAGGGTCTCAAACACGCGGCACGCGGCCACCAATTGGATTTTAGTAACCGGCAAAAATTCTGCTGCAAATTAACTTTCCAAAGGTTCCATTACTTTTATTTTATAATAATGATTAACTTTCGCATAATTATTTGTGACTAAATTGTGAATTGGTATGTTATTAGTGATAAGACAAAATAATTTAATATGTATGAAATATATATTTTTGTATCGTTGTCAGGTTGTTGGTGGGTATTAAGGTCCTGCAGCCCTTAATACATCTCATTAGTAATAAAATGGCACATACCTTAATCCGAGTTGAGACTCCCTGATCTATCTCAAGGATAGATGCTAAGTTTTACACGCGTACACAGCCAAATATTTTAATAGCCTAACCACATATCAGTCAAAGATTTCTTAGCAGTGTTCAGTTAATTTCTTTCTTTATTAACCCCATCAATTTTGAGTTCGAAAATCAGTAATGGAAGCAGAGAAGTATAACAATTGAGACAATTACAAATATGGAGACAAGTATAACAATGGAGACAAGTATAACATTGGAGACATGTATAACAATGGAGACAAGTATAACAATTTAGACAAGTATAACAGTGGAGACAAGTATAACAATGAAAACAAGTATAACAATGGAGACAATTATAACAAGTATAACAATGTAGACAAGTATAACATTGGAGACATGTATAACAATGGAGACAAGTATAACATTGGATACATGTATAACAATGGAGACAAGTATAACAATTTAGACAAGTATAACAATGTAGACAAGTATAACAGTGGAGACAAGTATAACAGTGGAGACAATTATAACAAGTATAAAAATGGAGACAAGTATAACATTGGTGACATGTATAACAATGGAGACATGTATAACAATGGAGACAAGTATAACAATGGAGACAAGTATAACAGTGAAGACAAGTATAACAGTGAAGACAAGTATAACATTTGATACAAGTATGACAGTGGAGACAAGTATAACAGTGAAGACAAGTATAACAGTGAAGACAAGTATAACAGTGAAGACAAGTATAACAGTGAAGACAAGTATAACAGTGAAGACAAGTATAACATTTGATACAAGAATAGCAATGGAGACTAGTATAACAGTGGAGACAAGTATAACATTGGAGACAAGTATAACAGTGAAGACAAGTATAACAGTGAAGAAAAGTATAACATTTGATACACGTATATCAGTGGAGACAAGTATAACAACGGAGACAAGTATAACAGTGGAGACAAGTATAACAATGGAGACAAGTATAACAATGGAGACAAGTATAACAGTGAAGACAAGTATAACAATGGAGACAAGTATAACAATGGAGACAAGTATAACAATGGAGACAAGTATAACAATGGAGACAAGTATAACAATGGAGACAAGTATAACAGTGGAGACAAGTATAACAGTGGAGACAAGTATAACAGTGGAGACAAGTATAACAATGGAGACAAGTATAACAGTGAAGACAAGTATAACAGTGAAGACAAGTATAACAATGGAGACAAGTATAACATTTGAGACAAGTATAACAATGGAGACAAGTATAACAATGTAGACAAGTATAACAGTGGAGACCAGTATAACAGTGGAGACAAGTATAACAGTGAAGACAAGCATAACAACGGAGACAAGTATAACAGTGAAGACAAGTATAACAGTGGAGACAAGTATAACAATTGAGACAAGTATAACAATTGAGACAAGTATAACAGTGGAGACCAGTATAACAGTGGAGACAAGTATAACAGTGGAGACAAGTATAACAACGGAGACAAGTATAACAGTTAAGACAAGTATAACAATGGATACAAGTATAACAATGGAGACAAGTATAACAGTGGAGACAAGTATAACAATTGAGACAAGTATAACAATGGAGACCAGTATAACAGTGGAGACAAGTATAACAGTGGAGACAAGTATAACAATGGAGACAAGTATAACAGTGGAGACAAGTATAACAATGGAGACAAGTATAACAATGGAGACAAGTATAACAATGGAGACAAGTATAACAGTGAAGACAAGTATAACAATGGATACAAGTATAACAATGGAGACAAGTATAACAGTGAAGACAAGTATAACAATGAAGACAAGTATAACAGTGAAGACAAGTATAACAATGGAGACAAGTATAACAGTGGAGACAAGTATAACAATGGAGACAAGTATAACAATGGAGACAAGTATAACAGTGGAGACCAGTATAACAGTGGAGACAAGTATAACAGTGGAGACAAGTATAACAATTGATATAAGTATAACAGTGGAGACAAGTATAACAGTTGAGAAAAACAAAGAAATATGAAGCAAAAAAACCGCCGCTAATATTACAGTTTGACTAAATAAAAAATCTCCAAGATCCTAATTTACCTCAAGTCAATCGACGTGACTCTTTATTTATTTAATAAAATACACGTATGTTTTGCGTTTTGGCTGATAGAAGGCATGGATTTAATATAAAAAAACGACTATTCTTTAATCTTGAAACGGATTGTTTCGGTTTTGTTTATCAGTTTATGAAAGTTTATGATTCTAGCACCGGAGCAAATTAAACTTCATAACACCAAGTTTCACTTCATTAAAAAAATAAAGTCCCGTCATTTACTATTAACCATTACAATCTGTTTCTGTGGTTGGGGGGAGGGGTGGGAAGAGGGGAATGTAAGCATGCAGATGCGTGTAGTTGTTTTTTTTTTTTTTTTTTTTTTTTTTTTTTGTGAAAAAAAAAGTTATTGAGACCAAATACCTTCGATGAGAGAATAATTTCTAGTATGTGATGTACTCAACAACTTACTTAAAACAGTTTATTGGTGGACGTAATGAGATTCATTCCCAGCTAAATCTGGACTCTAGTTGACCTCTCGACGAATCCCTTCCCGTGATAATCTGACTATCAATGTCTGAAAGTAGGTCACGTCAAGTGCCAGTTCGCGCAATTCTTTTTCTTTTTCCTAGAAAACTTCGGTCAGCCCCCTTGACCAGCTTTGATTTGTCCTCTCAAACACACGGTCGAACCCCGTGGACCAGCACAACCAGAATTCCAATTAACGCGCGGGGATAATGTCGACCCAATGTTTACTTTGCCATGCCATTAGTCCAAATATATTCCCGCACACAGTCCTTGACACTTTCTTTTCCTCTATTTGGGTGGATTATCCCCCCAACCCCATCCCCGCAAACAAAGAACACAATTATTGTGCTCCTCACTAATTTATATCATAGCTTTGGAACTTCGGATATTTTTATTTGGTGTCCCAACAATTTCGTCAGATATTGCCTCTATTTGAAAAAAACGTACGTACTTAATAACCCCGTGTGACCTCTATAGGCGAATCATGTTGAAAGATTACCATAGTACATTCAAGTCAATAAAGACATGCATTCTTAAAATAGACTAACAAACATAACTTTAACTATTTCAATTCATTCTCACGTGAGTTCCCGTTTTAATCTAATAAAACTCTTACAGAAAAGTTTTCATTATATTTCGTGTAGTTTTGAAATAGCTTCATTACTTTAAAAAAAAATCAATTGAATCAGTTTAACATTCCTCTTTGCAAACGAAATATTTTATTACGAGCTTACGTTATGCTGAAGAGCTGACAACAATTAGATCTATGAGGTCCTTTTTTAAAATATTGAATTAAAAATCTGTTTTGGCTGAAAAGTATAAATTCGTTTAAGTCATATTCTTCGGAACTACCAGTAAACTCTCTCCCAGCATTCACACTCCTCCTCCCCTCCACCATATCCCCCACACCCCCGGGCCACAATACTGAAGCGAAGAATGGAAATGAGTAGCGAATTTCTGAACACACACTGATTGTTGAATTGACTCGGAAATAAAATGGCAAGATGCCATTGAGTCGATACCAGGGGGGAAACGGTCAATGTCCGGGTTAAACAGGGATCAGGGACACGGTTAACTGTCAATCGAAGGTCAGTGAAGGGTTAAACAGTTTGGCTCGGCGTGTGATACATCGGGGAAAAGACCGGTGTTGTAAGTGCATTGACTGCTGATTGCCGGGCAAACATTTGATTGATGCGTCAGTGCGCATTCAAAGAGAGAAATGGCACGGGTGCAAAAAGTGGACGATCATTGCAAAAAAACTGAGCTACAGTTTTTCTTCAGGGTTAAAGGTAAAGGAAAAGTTGGTGTGGAGTTTACATCCCAAAAATAACCAATCAAGTGTAATTCTTTGAAGTCTGATTGTTTATATTGAAGAATAGAAGAAATAAGAAATCGTAAATAATAAAACTTCATCTGTAATTTAAATGATGATAAAAAATAGAAGTAAAAAAAAAGATTTAAAAAAAACAACACGATTTTATATTTATAAGTGGACTTAAAAAGAAGAAAATGAATTAAAACGTTTAAGTTCAAGTACATTGATTTAATATGACTAAAAACGTGGGGCGGGCGCTCATGAGGTTTTATATATGGGGCCGTCCATAAATGACGTCACGCACCTAGGGGGGGAGGGGGGTCACAATTTTGTGACGATGCGTGACGTGGGGGAGGGAGGGGGTTGAAGAAATGTGACGTCACATCGAAAGGATAACTTTAAATAAAACTTCCACTGAAATATTTGGTCACTTAAAATTTATTTAATGACTTTTTAAAAAAAATTCAGTGCTTCTCAAAGTGCCGGTCGATAGGCTATCAGACGCTGGTTGGCGTAAGTTAACAAGACACGAAAATTAAATATGCATTGTAATTATAATTCTTAAGTTTCAGAATCCACAAGAGAACATTCGAAATTGTAACCCTGCGTCGTTTGATGTTGACATCAAAACTTTTTGTGATGTAACCGCAATTTCGTTTAGTTCACTCGCGGCAGGAGTCTGCGAACTTTTTTTTTTGGTCGGTTATCCCCCCTCCCGAAACTGCTACTGGTGAGTTTTACAAACAGGACAAGTGTCTAAAAAGATCTGAATATGATTATATGTAAATAAGTTAAGTCAAAACGACACCGAATATCCATTTGGGTGGTGGGTGGGGGAGGGGAATCTTTTTGATGCAATAATAAAAGTTTTAAGTTTGATATAATTGTTCGATTGGTTTTTGGTCAAACGCCTCTGGCCATTCTAAATATAATAATAAATGTGTCCATTTAAAATTAGTCAAAAGTATTCACTAACTTTATTGAATGCATCAAATTCTCGACATCGCAATTCGAGAGGAGCACAAAATAACTTTCTTCTGAACTTAGTTTTTAAGGCATTAATTTTAAATTTGACGGAAAGGATACTTGATACAGTCAAGTCATGTTGATTAAGATTATTGTCACTTTTGTCAATATAAATGAAAGTAGGTTGGATTTAGATGTCTTCGTATAGTACGTAAATAAGAAATCTACATAGATAACAAATTTAACAAATGCATTTTCTGGAAGGAACCGGTTCAATAGTGGGCATATGTTACCAAGCATACACGAACAAACGACGTATTTGAATATATCTAGTGGAGTGTAGTGGATGTTATATGTCCCAAATAAGTCTGCATTACCCTGAAAAATTCCCTTTTGACCCCAAATATTATTTTTAAAAAGTATTATTTTAAAACAACTTTTTTATATATATAAACAAAGAAGTTACAAGTAATGATTTATATTCAATGTTTAATTTGTATGCATTAAAATAAAATATAATCTAAGGATGTTAAAACATTTTTTTTTTTGAAGGCCGGTTAAAAAAGTTAAACGGTTTAAAAAAAAACGGACCGATTCAATAGGATACCTAAATATTAAAATTATAAAAGTTTATATTAACAATACTGTTAACCCAAAAGTATTGGATTCTAGCAAATTTTCTATGCCCACAATGATTGAGCATTACCCCCAAGAGTTCCCTTTTTACCCCAAATAAGATAATTTATTGGTGACATTACATTTACAACTGTTGTGTGACGTACGTGAAATCCTGAAGAATAAAGAATTGAAACAAACAAACAAACAAACAAACTTGTGAGCTTCGGAGTTAAATGTTATGATAATATTGGATATTTTAATAATGTCATAGTATTTCAGTCCTCAACTTGCAAGAATTACTGTATTTTGCGACGCACAAGATGACACCCTACTTTCCTGCACAAATATGGGGTTCCTACAGTATTGGCCATTTTCCTCTTCCAGCGCATACCTAATAATTTTTAGAAAACATGAGATGTGATATCAATGTGATAATTTTAGATCAAATGCCTTTGATGTGCATATACTTAGCAGGGAAACTGTCATTAGAAGATCGAAATCAATTAAGGGCATTGTCTTGTATCTATATATTCTAGGTCTATAAACAATGCAATGATCCTTGTAATATCAATAGTCACATTCGCGAGCTTAATCGCGAAGGTTAATCACATCAATGGTTTTTGACATTACCGCTGCATTGTTGGTTAGCTGTCTTGCTATGACATGGCAACTAAACATTTTATTATTTTTAAAATGTAATATGTAAAACAAGCCGAATTCATACTTAATCTTATGGCTTTAAGCCATGTAGGGGCTCATTATACTATCAAATAAGTACAGAGAAAATCATGTCAAAACGGGAAAAGAATGCAAGGTACCTGGTGAAATGGAAAAATTCTTGCCGGTCGTCTGATACGAAAAAGTTTGAGAATCACTGGCTTACAAGTTATTTAATTTATTTA